>JYFJ02007491.1:0-15450 GCA_000934665.2 Catajapyx aquilonaris
TACACTGGCGCTGGTGTTACTTTCAGTAGAACGAAGATATTTTGTGTTAACATTGACAAGCAGTAGTTTCTAAAATAAGATGGTATTCCACATTGGGCACATCTCTATGAAGCTGCTTATGGTATGTGGTGTTAATTTATTAATTCAACAGTGTTCATGTGTAATATATATTGGTGCCAATGGACGTTACTACTTATTTTTCACTTGTAATAGACTCATGGAGTTGTGATTTAATCATTCTGGTCGAGTTTCTGTCCAAAATCATGAGTGTCAGGATCTCTTGGCCAAACTGAAGCATGTTGTGTACCATAGGCCCTGGGATCTTGGCAGTCTGAGAAGTATAGACTCATGATTGGATTTGTATGCATCATTCAGTCTCCCAATCGCCAGATTAAGGAATTAATTTGAAATATGGTCGTAATTTAATTCAGCACGTTTAGATTCGTAATAATTCGCACTTTCTTTTTAGGGACAGAGGCCGGCGAATCCAAATGTTGGATTATGTGAGGTTAGGGCTGGTATATATACAGTACTTATTAGTTATTAGTCAGATACTGTAATAATTTTGTGGTACCTTGCCCCTGAAGTTTCTGCAGTTGATCTGAAAAGGGGTATAGGAGCACTTACGCTCTCGAACTCTTATCCTCGAACCCAAGAAATCAATGGAATTTAGTTACTTGGAAGAAAGGGGTGATTAATTCATTTCCCTACCAAAGTCCAAAGTTGGGATTGCTGTTTAAATATGAATTTTTATTGACAGGAAAAGCTTGCAGGAGGTGATTACCAGCTACAGTTTTGATAGTTTGTGACTGTTGATGGTTTGATAGCTACTGTTAATACCAAGTTAAAAGTGGGTATTAACCCCATGGGCCCCAGCTACCTAGAATCTAGGCGATCAGAATATAGTGGAGAATTTCTCAGATATACAGTGATACAGACCTGCTTGTTTCATGGAATATGTTCATTCATTTACCAATTATTCGTTTTAGCTTTCTAATTACGTATTCGGGAAGTGTGGGAGCTCAGCCGAGAGAGCTCAGGTAAACACAGCATTGAATTCAGTGAAATATTAAATATAGTAGGTCGTTTCTGTGAAGTAATTTTTCTCCAAAGTCACAAGCAATGACAGGAAATGTACTGAAATGGTACTGGTAACTCATATTTTAAATTTATCAATGGCTTGTCAGTGTGCATAAGCTCAAAATATGAGTTACCGATACCATTTCCGATATCCAGAAATCTTGGCGAGTTTTCCTTCACTAGTTGGTAACATCGCGTGGCTGAATTGTAGTTATGCCAAGTAATATGCATAATGGCATATATCCCACCTGTAGTTGCAATTTTATAATACGATTTTTGAGGAGACATTTTTTCTCACAAGTGAAACGTTTTAAATATTTCAACATGTGTACCTTTTAGTTGTCATGTCCAGATCAATGGTACTGTTCATTATCTTTCCACACCAAAAATAGTAGCTTTTGGATTTGTAGTTACGTAGCTGGACGCTGATGACTTGTCTGAGTGTGTTTTACGAGTAGCGTGATTTTGGCACTTCTAGTGCCCTTGAACCTGGAGCTCTACGTGGTTGAAACAATTCACTTAATTGCTGCGTACTCAATATCGGATGCCAAGTTTCATAACAATCAAAAAATAGTGGGTGAACTCCTCAGAATGATCTCTCCTGGAGTTACTAAGAAGACCTCTTAACCTTTCCATCAACATCGCCAGGGAACCCGCAAAAAATTGTCAAAATCAACACACACAGGTGAAAATCTACCAAATTAATTTCACCGGAATCTCCTCTTATTCAGTTGCTGTTTTGGTGGCTTAATTGGCACTTTATATGCCAAGAAACTGTCGCTCTCATGACCCAAACGTCTAACAAAGTAGTCTGCAAAGTTATGCCATGTGAATAATGGAATATATGTATCGGTATATATGTTGCAATAAATGGATGTGAACTAGCACCTTAGATTATCTCCTACCAATGGGGAGGTTTTACCAGGCTCAGGACCTAGCCCCAGAAATAAATTTAGCACCGTTTTTCTAGAGTACTTCATGATTTGTGGGTCACAAAATACTTCTGCAGGAGTCACGTAGCTTGCCACATTAGTTCTGTTATTTTATGTCCAGCATTAATCCAAACAGGCCAGTCTTGCTGCTTTGCCTTCCTGATAATATTGGCGTTCACAATAATTACTCGTGGGGACCTATCGTGTTGTTTTTACATTTCCATCATTTGGTACAGTATGTCAGCTCTTGGTCATAAGAATGTCAGGGTTACAAGAACATTGGGGTATTACGATTTCTCGTATTAATTGCTTGCCCTGTGATAGACATTTTGCATTTTTTTAAATAACAGCATGAGTGGTGACTGTGCCACAGAGCACCCAGTACAAGGACTTTGCCCGGACTTGGCTGACGTGTAAACCGCTGGCTTAAAGTTGGAGACCACATTTGTTGCTGGGAGCCTCACATTGACTTTCTCACCTTGGTATCAACTGTGTATAGTACAGAGCTCCAGGTCATAAGTTATAATCCTCAGCATATCACTCCACGATGATAGGCGTATAGAGTCGTCAGAAATATCACTATATCATCATATACCTTGTGTCGTCTCATTGGAGTGTTGACTTTTTAAATTGCCTTGCAGTTACTCCACTGGCACTTGCGTGCTGGTTCTCAGAGCCTACAATAGTAGGCTGTTGTGGTGTGTTCACATGTAGTGAATAATCAAATTCAGAAGAGATCTGTAAAGATCATTAGTGTGTTCGTATATCCATGTAATCTTGTGGTACTTTTCTCAGTACATCTCGAATGCTCTCCTCAAGTTGATCCAAATTTTTGTAGTTTGGTGCGGTACTCCTCCTTTGCCCAACCTCACAAAAAAGTCGTATTCATAAGGCGTCTAGTATAAGGCAAAGAATGTTACATTAGCACCCAACACTTCATTTTCTCTTTGCGGTCAGTAGAATGGCAAATAATGCTCTGGCTCATTCAGATGCAAAAATTCCGCACAAACATTTATATTGCAGTCTCTTTAACCTCCTCCACTATGCCCACCAATGGCTATCATAAAAATGAGAATTTGAGGACAGTTGCTTCAGAGACAAAGAGATATTATAATCCACATGAGTATCACTTTGAAAATTGAATGTAAGCAACATTTTCATCACAATTGATGTTCAAGAGATCGGTGTGAAGGGATGGAAGCTTCTTCCTTTTAGTTTTCACAGCCTGGAGGAATTCCTGCTAGTTATTCCCAACTGCATTTATACCCACCCTTTTTTTATGAAGACGAAGTGTATGTTCTCTCTGCGGGTTGAATACACATGTCATTCGTTGTCATAATTTGATTTTCATATTGTCTAAACTAGTCTTTCTACAAATAGTTTTATTGTGCCACCAATGACTTCGCTAGGTATCTTTCCAAATAGTTCTTGCCCAAGAAGCGTCTACGTCAAAATCTTCTTTATGGTCACATGGATGGAAGATGTCAACTGCTTGTCAAGCATACAAGATATTGTTAGTGCAGTTTTGGGATCCCACATAACAGTGAGCACCATATTTTGATACATGCATGTGATTTGTTGAACTGCTTTCCTGTGCTGGTATCTCTCCACCATTTACCGTGATATTTTCACCTGCCTGTGTTGGTGGTCCATCCATGATCCAATGGCCCCGAGAGTTATATAGACTCTTAGCTTTGTCGCAGGGCCACTTCTTCTGGCTCGTCTTTCAAGGTTTCTCACGTCTTTATTACCGAGTACAGTGTATGTGCACGGCATAATTATGGGTGTTTAGGGGTGTGGGGTATTAGGACATGGTGTATGTATTTTTTATGGTGATTTCAATCTAATTACTGGTTGGTGTGTACTTTGGCCATGTGATTATCCTACTTACTTTGATCTACCAAGAGCAGCAGATGGGGACGATTTCTTAGGAGAAAAATAATGTGCGATTATTTCTGAATTAGAGACGCGTGGCAACTGTAATACAGATTCACAATATTTTATCATAAATGATGAAAGTGTAAGTAAAAAAAAATGCACCCATTATTGTTGGCAGTATTTTAATGGAATTGAAGTAGCTAGATGTTATTGTTGTCAAGAGCCAAAGTATGCTACGCATTAATGTTACGTTTATTTTACATGTGCGAACTCAAAAGAGCCACATTGCTTCAATTCCGTGTGCCATGCATTAACTTGTGTTTCTCTTAATATATTCCTGCAATGCAAAAAATATTCAAGTGATGTAATGGAATACATATTTTCTGTAAGGTGGCAGTTGTGCAGGATCTTGCACAGACATGCTTTGCTTAGAAGGTGATTATAATCCTTGACCCTGTCGTGCTGTAAGAGGATATCAGTTTGTGGATTATTACAACAACTGCATTTTTGGGCATATGTGCTGTTAGGAATGGGGATGACATTGTATGCAAAATATTATGTATCTAAAATATCAGGTTATGATATCCAAAATCTTCCCCCAACGCTGGAAATGGATAGTTGTACGCCCCAGGGCGATATCTGTAAATACGGCTGTATGTCTAGTTACCACCTATGGGTAATACGTACACAACTTTGATTTATTTTACCAATGACGTGATAATGCATTGTTTTATTATGGAATGCATTGTCACTGTTAAGAATTTTCTCTGTCCAAGAGTAAATGATTGTTTCAAATGTCCTTCCTCTTTTTCTGGTGTGAGTCTCGGTTCACCCTGCTCAATTGCCGGTAAGCCACATTACGGATGTGGGAAACTTCAATTCTCCTATTCACATGGACTTGGTGCCATGCTTCTAATTCGCTGAAAGTTCCCTTAATCTTCACGATGCCAGGGGCAGGTGAAGAAATTGTGGGCCATTGACTTTTGGAGTTGTTCAGCTGAAGTGAAATGTTGGAGCATTCAAAATGAACGTCGCACTGAATTTAAGATGGTCCTGTTCATGTCCCGTGTGTGTTGAACGTCAAGAAAGTTTATGCACTCCATATGATTGACTATTGGAGTTTGTTTGTTTATAGCTGTATTTAGATTTCGTCTGCCTGCCGCACATGCTGCTTGGCCATCTTCCACTCCTTAATCGTGAATGTCCGGGAGCGACTCCGCCCAACTGCCGCTCCTCCTCGTAGCAGCTGCGCTCTTCCGAGTGGTAACCTCTTAATGAAGAGGGCATATGGGTCGAAAATCCTGGGTCTTGTACCTTGTAGAGGTATTATCAAAAGCGATGGGAACAGGGCACAGTGACACACACGACAGTTTACCGGATCTGCCAGTGAAGAACAAATGGCTTGGGCCACTATTCGAGTTTCCCTTAGTATGGCGTTTCCTTTCTTTTGTAACACGGGAATCCCTGTCGTCTGGAAGGAACGAGTGGCCATTTTCCTTCTGACAGCAGCAGTTGGTGTCCGTATTGTACGGCGTTTCCGAGTGGTATTCATTCCCATAAAAATTTAGTGCAGTAATAATAGCCTACTAAGGTGAATGGTTGAGATGACACATCTGTAATACTGTCGTGTGACAGTTCCTGGATACTTCTCTTTGTGGTAAAGCAGTTTCGATCGAATCAGTCTCTCTACAGTCTACTTATTGGTCCTTTGTGATTCTTTCCTGGTGTTATTCATGATGATGGAGCTGGTCGTAGGATGCTCCTCACGCCATGAGCTGGAATATTTTAGATAATTATAATTATATAAAAGCTCTGTCGATGATTCAATTACGTTTCTACCGAGGGCCCTACTGGATCCCCATCTAGAGGGATCAGTTGTGTGAGGATCTTGGTCTTGGTCTTCGGTGGGATGTCTTCATGTAAGTAAGTGCCCAATCTCATTTGATTGTTGTCGCACAGGAATGCAATCGTTTTATGCAATTACTGCATAGGTAGTGTGTTATCCAAGTTCGTACACGTACGATATTTTTTTTGTAAAAATAACCAGAATTACATGTTCCAAGGATATAGTATAAGGTGTTTTCCGTTCCGTTAAATTTACTGTCGTCATGAAACTTGACATTTCAGCCTCGATGCCGTTGCTGTTCAGCAACTCGGTAACATCCGGAATATGCGTTCATTCAGCACTAGGCCCACATCCGTGTCCAGGAACACAGTTTCTGATCATTCAAGTCGTGTACACGGTCATGTAAATGTTCAGTCCAATGTTTCAACATGCCATCTGGTCTAAGCTAAAGCTTCGTCTTGTAATACTCTCCAACTGGGGTGGCTTCCTTCGCCACCTCTGAGACTACACCAGGATTTGAGGGGAGGGGGGAGGGCATATGCATTGGAAGAATTTGGATGTAATCTGGCTCTAGTAACAGGTACCCATATAATATGTAGGAGGTACTAAAAACAAAAATTAAATTGTCATTCAATGTCATGCAAAATCTGTGCGTACGGCGTGGTGCAGACGTAATTGTACTGCTACGTAGCAAGAACATGCACAATCATATGCTCTGGTATGATAATTGCAACATGATGAACTTATTGTTTCATGTCTTTAATAGTTATTTTGTGAATGTCGCATAACTGCAATCTGTGGTTGGCCAAGCAATTAGTTACTCTTCATCGTCATTTCTTCCTTCATTATTGTGTACGTCGTACAAACCGAAGTTGAAATATTCTGTGATGATTAAGAAAACGCGAGAAGAGTGATTTTAAAAAAATGACGTTATTTCGTGGTGATTATTCAACTTGGGAGGGAATTTTGACACTCCACTGCTGCGACCATTCTCTTGGACAATAAATGCACTGACTGCCCCATAGTTGGCGTTTAATGCCAGCAGCATCAAATCTCCTCGTTTTTCAGATGATAATATTATTTTCCATGCTATTGAAAATGCATCAAAACCTGTGCTGAATTGCCCTCCCACGCTTGGTTTCGCTAATATGTCTTTAGCTCCTAATCGCAATATCAAGGGATTCAGCAAGATATTTTCTTACTCCTTTTGAATTTTTGAAAGTATTTATGTGCATTTGTAATTACAAAAGCTCCGGGTTTTGAGACTGGCATTTTTTTATTTATTGTTTGGTACTTTGACCCCGATCCATATTCAAAGCGGCAGATGATACACCGCCCTTTTGTTGTCATTGGCACCAACTATAGGCAGTCATTTCCAGTTGTGTTCGTGAATATCCTTTGGCATCGCTGCTGTCCTAGTCCAGTGGGATGTTAATATTGTTGAATAAATCGTCCCTCAATACAATCATTATGGTAGTAGCAAGATGGGCCACATTCTGTATGGCCGCCTCCTTTTTCACAACTTTTATCGATCCATTATCGCCAACTTTGCTTCAAAAATCCCACAACTCGTCATCAGGATGAACCATTACTAGCTCTTCTATTAGTGAGTTACTGTGCCTCCAAATGCCTGTCAATCTCTTTTGTATTTTCAGCGTCGGGCTGAAGGATTTTCTGCAAAGTATCTAAATTCTGGGTCCATTGCCCTTCTGGGAGGTCATGTAGACTCGCAGCACATTATGCAAGCAAACACCTGTCGCTGTCGCCTCCAGCTAACACCTGCATAATATTATTTATTAATATATGAGATTTCTCTCTCCACCAATGTCGACAGGCTCCGGATAATATCGTGGAATAATCGCAGTCTCTTTGTGATTTCGTCCAAGGTGATTTTGTCCGAGGTTCTCAAGTTGTTATTGTAGTTGGATTGTGCTTTTATGGCTATGGCTGTTACTGTGAGACACACCTATGTTCTGGCTGATTGTGACCATTTTGGTTTATACTGTGTCTTACATTTTGCCATATGTCGAGAATAATCAGAATATAATTTATATCCTGACAGACGTTCTGTGGAAAGCGTCTAGGGGTATATTCATATTGATGTACGGTATTGGAAGATGTGAAGCATGACATTTTTCACTCCGATCCTTCCCAATCAAACACGAATAATTTGGCTAATGATGTAATCATCTTTGAGAATCCAAGTCAAGTATTTGAATGAAAGAAACACAAGTCATGTTATCCCAGTTCGTAGTCACTAGATATTCAGGCCCACTTTAAATAATAATTAGTTTAAATCCTGGTTACAATGTGGTTCTGATTGCATAAGAGAAGGAGTTCTCTGTGCACCAGTGTGACATTCAAGTCCATACGTAGCTCTGTCTTCGAAGCCATAAAGGAAATAGTACAGGCTGAAGTTAGTACTACTGATGTTAGTACTACTGTTACATGGAGGTAGGCAGTAACGAAATATTCGGGAAATTTACTCCTGTTATTGTCCTGTGAGTGCGGCCGTGAGATAACTCTCTCACAAGAGTAAATTTGACTCTGTCCTTTTTTTTTTTTAAAATCCAAAAGGGTGGATGAATGGTATAAATTTCCCCCTTATAAATCTGGACCTATTGGTTGGATAGGCGCCAAATGATGTCATGACGGATTCTCCTGGGACCCTAGGTTCCTGTTCCCAATGTGCTTGTAGTCCTGTGCACGTGCACCTTCAGTTGGACATCCTTCCTCCGGGACATTGTCGTCCACCAATGTAGCGGTATTTTGCTCTCATCGGATAGCACTGTGTCTTGTGGCCCTAAGAAAGCACGGTTTTGGTTTCACATCGTCGTACTTGTGTAATATTGGGAAGGAATTTTTGGATATCATTAACATTAGTATGTAATGATAAAGTGATGAAGGTATAGATTATGGATTAGGAATGATGAAATTATAGATATCACGCCTACTCGACCCACTGCCAGAGTACCGAGAGCTCCGAAACTCGCCACATTCATGTCTTACGTTTCGCTGATTCCGGGAAAAGTCCAAAAACCGCACTTTTTGGAGTCTAAATGCCCCAAATTGTTTTTCATATCGGTGTCTCATCTACAGCCACTGTTACCATGACACGTCTATACCCTCCCTCACTGTTGGCCAGTTGCATGGCACCATCGGCAGAGGTTGTTGTTGGTAACGTCGAACCCCATCGCCTTTTCGCCTCAGCCAATTGCATGCTGGTTCCCTTGCTTTGGCTGCATTCCCTGTACGTTTATTCAGTTTTAAGGGTTGAGGGGGCAAGTATGGACTTGCCTTTGGTGGAGAGGTTCGTGACCAGTATGGGAAGCGCAGGAGTGCAACTTGTCATTTGGTGAAGGTTTTGGGGGTTCTCGCAATGGAGAAGGTGTTTTTGTTCAGGGCAACTGTTCCTGATATTTGAGAAATTCCCATTGGCTACAGGATAGTAGCAATTGCAAGTAAATAAAGATGGCTTTCATTTTCTTCAATTAACCCTTTTTATGGGATCGATCGTCCCTGTGGGGCAGATGGCCACAGTTGCCTTAAACACTTTGCCTGTCTCAACAGTAAAATTGTTGACTGGGATTAGGCACAGGTGGGCATCTTTGCGCCTTCCAGTTCAGCACGTGACGCACGTGGTTAATTTCACTGTGTCGAGTTTATCAAAGTGGGATAGCAGTAGCATTTGAATGCGATGATAAAGTGACAGAAGGTATGAAATTGGGCTGAATTATTGTATAACCCACCAGCAAATATTTGCATATTGTGATTTGTTCTTTCGTAACTGAACAGAAGTCAACCACCCCTGTGCTCATCGGTCCCACGAACGTGCGTTCCTAGCTATGATGGCAACAGTCAAACCACTTCTTGAGCTGGCCTGCTCCACCAAGTTGGCTGTTATTGTAAAGACACCCACCCGTTGACCACCCCAAAAGATTTGGGAAATGGGGTGAGCTAAGGAGGATCCTCCGCGGTCGTGGAGGTGGGAGATGGCGTTAGTGATGATGGGGTGGAAGTCCAAATGAGGTGCCATTGCTTCTTGAGGGAAATTGGAACATTTAGAGTAAAATATTCTAGAGCGATTCACTGGCACTTCCCTCCGTGATGGGGATATATGTGAGAACTGACGATGACGTCTTCCCTGCGAAAATGCAGTGTGCATACAGATATTGCCACCTCCAATGCCATTAATACAGTATTATATTGCCACCTCAAAGTATTACATTATAATATCATATCATATACCTCCAATGCCAGCCGTATGTGATATGTGTATGATGCATGTGAAGTATCCACTGGCACACCATTTTCCATGTCCTTGTGTGATTTGACCCTTATTCTTGGCTTCTTTCGTCGTTTCTTTTTCTACAAAATTCAACTTATGGATTTTACTTCCATTGTGAGAACCTTTGCGGCAGGCGCCGGATGATTCGTTGCTGTAATGGCCACATTTGGGTGTGCCTCTGTGTAAGCACACTTGTTCTGGCATGTTCATAAGCCTTTGTGCCCCTGTAGTGCGCATGAGCTTATCTGGAAAGGATAATCGTAATGATATGTGATTATGTGGTATCTTGTCTCCAGTAGGACATGGACACCAGACTATGGGTGGCTTGAATAAATGTTTTGGTTAAGTAGTTCTGTAACTTTGTTAGTAAAGGTTCCAGAGGGGCTGCAATGTATGGGATCAGGGACAGATGGTCATCTTTGGGTCAATAGTTCTGTACGTGCCACACATGGTTAATTTCACTGTGTAGAGTTGCTCAATCCGAGTGAGACTGAGGCGTTGTTCTCATTATGCTTTGTATAGTTGCATATCAATGGTGGAAATGGGTGCATAGTTGGAGGCCTTGATAGCACGGCGAATCCATTCTACAAGGTGTGTGACATTTAAAAAAATGCTTCGTAATGTTCTCTGTCGTCGCGTAGGACAACATAAGATTCAGCAACAACTGTTGCCAACACAATTATTCTTGCTCAACAATGGTGGATCATGATGACGCTATAATTTTAAGATTATTAAATATGACACTAGTGGATAGGCTCATATAAAAAGACTCACTTCGCTGGGATCGCTGCCATGATGGCATGTAGGTCATCCTGGTCACGACGCTCTCCTTGGATCACATCTACAGCCACATGTATATCTTCATCGTCCATTGCAAGAGGAATTGCCTGGGCAAGCAGTGCGGCCACAGCTGCTTGTAAAGCCCGGTCCGCCATCCTACCACCAGCGCTGCCCCTCTCCAATCCACCCTCGAGTATTCACAAAATCAAAAATGGCGGATAGGGGGGTGCGGGGGTCTCTCAGTTCCATCTCAGTTCGGACGTTCGGCAGTAGTATTCTGAGGGGCGGGGCTAACAACTCAGATATCACGTGACGCATCTCAGAAAAATCTGAAATGCCGAATACGCCTATTGATTCGGCGAATGGCCTGTAAACTCGACTTCAGCCGGTGCGTTTTTCATCCCTTGGGGTGGGCTACCATTGCACCGAATTTCAAGCATGTCGGTGAGGTCGGAATTTTATGACTTGACCTCTGCCCCCCCCCCCTCAAAAATGGGTCACAGGGTCATTTTGATCAGGTAACGGTAGGTAATCCGGGTAATCCGGGCAGTCCGCGGATTATTATTCATTAATATCACTCTTCATCTCCGGAAAGGGGGAAAAAGAACTCAGGCCCTAAGGCAATGGCTCAGAAACTCCGTCGTCAAAAGGTTAAAAAACTGAAATTATTTTGCTTTACAAACGTCCACGGAGTTGGCAGTTTGGCACCACTGCACTGATAAACAACATCCCTACCGTAGTCCAATGTTCGGCTTGTTTACGGCTTCCATTTCCCCCTCCCCTGTTGTGAGGTCACCGTGAATAAGACGTGGGTAGAAGGGTAGGTGGAAGGGGCAGAGGGGTCTTCACGGGAGAGGAGAATCTCATGCGTCCTCGTTGACGTCCAGCAAGCGACTGAGGCGGTCTCCCACCCACTGCGCATGCTCGGAACGGGGGCCAATCGGAGGCGTAATGGTAACAATGCGCCATGGATACGACGCAGCAACAATGGACGGGGGCCAATGGGAAGAGGTGGCGGGAACAATACGGGGGCGGACCAATCAGAGGGCTTATACACACAACGCAAGCATTTTAATATTATAGATGTTCATTCTTTCATTAATTTCATTCACGGGAATAATATTAACTGCTCAATTGTTGGATCGATGTCGATGGATGTTTCTGTATGCCACGGAAGATCGACGTCCTAGTAAATTCCTCTGCGTCAGTCCAATTATAGTTACGAACTTACGATCTCTTCTCGATATTTTAAAGTCTCCATTGACCTCTGCTTGGGTACCTTGCCGTTGCTGTCTACCTGGCCGTGGTTTGACCCCACAGTTGACGCCATGTGAAGTCTTTTTTGGGCCCATCCTTATTTTCTTAGGCCTTGCGACTTTATAGTATATGAGTAAGATTATTCGCATGTTCATTTTTTTTTTTAAATGCCCCGTGATGTCCCTCACGGGATTTATAGGGGTGGCACACCACCATCAGTTTTCTATACATTTTTCAGCTTCATTCTCCGGTTCAAGGAAACAGGGACATTGGGAAAGGGTAGGGATTTTTGGGGAGGGAACATGGGTGCAAGTGCAATGTCAAGCGTTGGGCCACGTGTTCTTCCCCAGGAGGTTAGGTTGCCAGACACCTCCTCGGTGCAGGCCAGAGACCCTCCCGACGCAGGTGAAAGGAAAGTTCCCCAGGCGGGAATCGAACCTGGGGCCTTTCACTCAGCAAGCCGAGACGTTATACCATCTCGGCCATCTACACCACCCCAAATGTTCCAAACGCTATGGACAATAAGACAGACAGTCGGGCAATATAACAAAATTCAGTGTTACAAGTTCAGGTAATATGCTGATTTGTGACACGAGTACTAACTTAAATTCGGTGTGCTTACTCACATGGTCCAATATAGGCCCAAAATAAAACTCACCCGACAATCACGCTAACCAGACGCCAAGAGGCCGTTGCCAGAAAAACCGGTTGGAACCGCCAAACAGTTAAATGCGGGTATAGTGTATTAATTACCACTATTAGTCGTTCAGTGTGATACGTAATGTAGGTTATAACTTTGCGGCTGAGGTTTTCTTCAAAGGTAGGCCATTAACATTTGGTATCATTGTGACTTTCTTCTTGCCTTTGCCCAGGATAGCCGGATCGGCTAATTTTGGCGACCTATGAGATTCGAAGGTGTGTTTCGATCGCTGTGTTTATTGTTTTGATTTTTGCCTCTATGGTGATATGCTGGGGCTGCGTGAACCTGAGTATTACTTACTGAGTCGATCTCGGCGAATCAATAGAGGTTTTCGGTTGGCTAACTAAACCTGGAAAATTACTGATCCCGCTCGTGCCTTCATCGATCGTTATATGGGCTGAAAGGGACTTTTGACTTAGGTGGTATTTGTTATTATTTGTAATATTCATGTGTTCGTTTATTAGTAATGTCTTTCCAAAATAAACAACTCTCCTTTCTACATGTGGATTCCTTTTGAATACACTTCTCATGTGAAATATTTGTCTGCAGTGTGTCGTTTAATGCATTCCACTCATGAGCTTGCAGGAGCGTCGCATATGAAAGCGTGAAAGGTGGCGTAAAATACGTACGTATTCCTGTCACCTGTCAGTATTCTTCTGGTGTGAATAACCTTGCAAAGTAATGTTTGTTCAAGTGTTCACTATCATGGCTTGGTGCCCGTCTTGAGATTTCAGGCGCGGAATTTTATTTCCGTCTTTAAGTGTAACCTTATTGTGTGCCTAATTATTACACTTCGGTCATTGTCTTTGTGCCTATGACTGTTAGGAATATTTTGGGCACTTATTAGGTTGATTCTTTCAAGCTCTATCAGCATCAGTTGCCAATCAGTCGTTTCCTCGACTTCAGAGTTACCACCAGATCCATCAGCAAGATCGTTGCAATTAAGAGTCGTGGTGGGTTTTTATATTTTTTCTGTCACTCTTCCAGTCGCTAGCTCCTGCTTGGAACTTCCCTACCTGCTTGTGTTTGGGCTGACTAGCAAGTGAAACATGCCATCAACAGTTGCCTATTTTTTCTGGAAGACAAGATTTCCAGTAGATCTGTCGCTCCATATCTGGTTTAATGACGCCTTCGCCTCCTCAACTAATAAAGGAACTTCGCTTTGCACGAATATGCATGTTTCGGGATTTATTGCATAAGCATCCGGTGCAGGTTCGCTCATTCACCCTTCCTTTAGCAATGGGTAGCAAGTCGTCGATTGGCTGCGCTTCTCTTGTAGATATCTCTATTTTTCACGTGATAATGTGACCATCGGCGGGCTATTTGATAGACTTGCTGCACAGAAGTAGGTGGTCAGGAGGGCACAAGAAGACCAGAGGTTTCAAAACTTCTCTTAATAAATTAGATATGAGCAGGGTTTTTTTTTTTTTTGCATCTTTCCGTCATTTGTTATTTGAATTTTGTGGATGCCTATACAAAAAATAATATCGAGGTTGAGGTTAATTAGAACGTTGCTCTCTGCTGCCATGAAGGTTTCTTTGCTTACTCTGGCTTGTCCGTATTTCGCCCTTGGATGATAGGGTTCTTGATAAATTCAGCTCATAGTTGAACCCACACTGGTCTGTGTTCAAACAAAGTTCAGGGCGAAACTTGGAAGAAACTTCCCTGAACTCCTCCCAAGATTTTCGCTGCAGTGACCATCTCGGCTTCGTCTTTAACTAAACAGGGTGGTAACCTTTTGGCTTGCAATTTTGTTGCATCTCCTGCACTTTTTGGCCCCAATTCTACTGTATATATGGCTTTGAACGTGAAGCGACACAGCCGGTGACGTCACGTTCAAAGAGGCCCGTTTGGTATTGCATAATTTTGATATTGCATCATGTTGTGCTTATCTAATTGTGTTTAACATTTTATTTGGGTTTATAATTGGTCAAACCTTACTGTTGTGGTCCTCTGGGTAGAGATGCAGATCCATATGCCCAGGTAATTTCCTTCCCTGGTAGCTTCCAGTCTGCGTTCCATGGAATTGAAACTTGACTTCCCTTCTGAAACATGTCTGATGGGGGACAGGCCAGTGCTGCAGTTAGTGGTTGGACTTCCCAGCAACAGAGGTTCCTGATTTCTGCTCTTACAAAATAGTGCATTTTGAATTCATGCAGTGTAGTTGTTTTATAATGCCAGGATAATCAATAATTATAATTATAATTTCAATTATCCACATCAGGCGAGATGGCTGGTATCTCTGCATTGTTAAAACGCGGCCCTCTGTGTCCTCACTTCTCATGAACTGAATCGTTGTCAATTCCACTCTTTTATCTTTATCGTCTTATGAATGCCAATTTCATGCTCATCGACCATATATTTTAGCTGCTGTGACTATACCAGATATTGAGTGATTGTGTGCTTCTGCAGTAACGATGTGTGAAACCACACCGAACACCGTCTCACTGGGCATTAGAAGACGTTCCACCATGTCATTAGGATCACATTTTTGTTATTAGTTACTTCGAGTATACTTATTTGCTCTGAAGCCAGCTGCTTAGCCATGAGGGCAGTCGTCGAGTGTCGACCCTATATGACGGCTTGGGTTCGATTCGGAAGCGAACGGGTGGCGGACCACGATGAAAGGGACTTAGAGTGATGATATAGGCCTTACGTGGGGCCCGGGGTTTAAGGACCTACATGGTCT
>JYFJ02007492.1:0-15798 GCA_000934665.2 Catajapyx aquilonaris
ACTTTAATAAAAATAATAATAAAAAACTGTGGTACAGTCATACCTTCTTAATCTACGGGTAGCCTAACAGTTTTAAAAGTGTAGAGTGTACCATTCTCATTGAACTGTCCGTGTATGCACACACATGCGCAGGTGTTCACTTATTAGTCTTTGCCCGTGAATAAATAAGTACCTGGAAACAATTCAAAGTCGACCGTCCCTTTCCAAGTTATGTTATAGTCCTGGACCGTCCTGATGCCTGGACAGATGGCTGATTGTTGCGGCCTGCTGGAGGCAACAATGGTTGGTTGGTCGAGTCAGTATGGTTGGATTGTTCGGACACAAAGAGAGGCAGAATAAGAAGTGGAGAGGTCAGCAGCTCTCTGGCACGATGACTCGATGTCTTCTGACTGACACACTGCTATTGAATCACACGTCAAAGGTCGTGAACGTGAGTCTTTGAATCTCATGAGAAGGCCAGGAGAGAGGAAGTGTAGCGGGGGGCCTATGAATGAGCAGGAAACAATGAGAGGGGAAATCCCTCGCATATCCAACAACAGTTCAAGGGTTGCATTGTTCTGAGGAGGATTAATTGGGTTTAAACCGTGAAAGATTGTGCCATGGTTTGGACCACCAACAAGGGAAAAAGTAATCAGTATATTATCAAAATGCGCTCACTTAAAAATAAAATAGGGACATACGTATGTTCATGGTGACGTTGCTTGACTCAAGACAGCCATTTTTTGTCCAAGCGAAGGCGCGTAATGTAACCGAATTTTTAAAATATTGGGTTCACTCTTTAAAAAGTGTGCTTGCATTGATGCAAAGTTTTCGGTCTATTTCTTAGTTCCTTGGAGCATGTGAAAAAATATTAAAAATTCATTTCATAATCTACTGGAGTTTATTAGGAGTGACTTATTTTCTTTTGAGTAACAAAATGTCCAATTATTGTCTGGAATGATATCAAAGATGCCCCTGAGAAGGCTGCAGTAGAATTAATATTATACTGTACCACAAATAATGCAGTAAAACATCCAGATGTGACATCCCATGCGACGGTCCCACAAACCCATACTGTATGTATGTCAGAAAAAAATGGATTGGGTTTATCAAATAATTCGCGCAAATATTGACAAAAAAAGAGAGTGCGTTTTATATTACCCAAATCAGCAGTTGATCGGATTTTGCGAGGAAAACATACTAGTTGACGAAGGAAGTTTATTATTTAAAACATAAGATAGCCAATTCTAGTCCACAGTACGTAATGCTAACTGAAGGGTACAAACAGAATCAAAACGTCATCTGGGACCTTTTCCTTAGCCTTGTTTGATAGGCTGTGTAATGAGTGATTAGGCAGCCCCAGGTGTGCTTGTTGCTTCCTCCTGAGGGGACAGCATCTCCCAGGAGATCTCCGAGGGTTGGTCCTGGACAAGCTTATCCACAAAGGTCAAGACCAGGTCAGGGGTCAAGTCTGACCAGTACATGTTGAGCTGATCAGTCACCGCCGTACGAAAGGTGTGGTCTATCTTCCCTTCCTCCTGCATCCTCTTCAATGTCTGGCTCAGGTTCTCCAGGGCCCATTTCAGGATTTCATTGGTGGACATAATGCTCCACCTTACCTGAAAGGTTAGATGTCATGCTCTGGGAGGTATACAGGGTGCTTCTTCCAAGGTGTCTTCTTACCATCTCCATTTCCATGGCTGTCCACTCCTTCTGCTCTGGAGTCTGGTAGTTGGACATGGCCTCCAGCTTCCTGTCTAATGTCCGCTGCATCCTGGACTGGAGCTTCAGTTCGCGAAGAGTCATGGCCAAATGTACAACCAAGGCCTGGTGACTCTCGCCATCAGGAACACTAACGGCCACTTCTGCCATCTCAACCTGGAGAGAGATGTTGTACAAGGTGAGTCAGAAATCCAGCCAGTCTCCAGCGCGTCTCGACTGCGTTTAATTAAAAATCATCACCTGAGATAAGAGAAGGCTACATATCCTACCTGAATCTGCAAGTGCTGGGATGGCAGGTATAGAAATGCAGAGTCCTTCAACAGCGTCTGGACCACACATCGACTGAAGAGAGAGTGACTAATAGTGTCATGTGGGGCTGGGAACACAGGATCAGGTTGCTGCGAGATGTAGACGGTTGGTATGGGAAACAACGCAGGCAAAAAATTAATTCTCCTGCTCCGTTCCATGAAGGCCGTCCTTATCTCTCCGAGGCGTCCTTATCTCTCAGAGGCGCAATGTCCAAGAGTAATAAAAGGGTAAGAATTTGCTGACATTAGTGGTATTCTCCCCTATATGCATAAGTGTGTGAACTGTAAGGATATGTACTGTACATATAATAAAAGGAAAGGTTCGTCGGTATGTCCCATCGCCCCATGGTCCCTTACCATGGCAACGGAGTTTTCATGGCACACATAAAATATTACTACCATTTTATTTTAATGCTAACAAATGTGGCCCCTGATTGCGATTTCAGGATTACATTTTCTTCACAATTTCGACAGCAAGTCCCATCAAAGACATGCCCATTCCTCCGACAAGAATGAGGAAGGCTCCTTTCAGGTTCAACAATGTGAGCTTGGTGCGTCCTTCCTTCTGAACCTCCTGAGGGTCATCACTCCATCTGGTGTCCCTGGCCAAGTTCCAAGCCTGGAGGAATCTGGACAGGCGACTCATCCTCTGGTCCATCCCGATGGAGTGGTAGAGCTGGATGTTCCTCTCGAAGGCCTCCGAGTGGGCGCTGTTTTTGGGGAAGGCCAAAGAGTACTGGAGGTTCAGGTAGCCCTCTTTGGCCAACATAACCTTCAGACGACCATTCTGATCGTAGCACTCGCGTTCCATCAGGGAAATTCTGAGCCGCAGACCTTCGGTGGAAATGAAGGTGTTGTCACCACTCACTACCAACCTGCAGATGTCTGTCGGACTGGGCAATGGCCTGTACTTGGCGATTATTTGGATCAATACTTCCGGAATGATTTTTGTGTCCCAGTAAATTGACATGGTTTTAATGTCAGTGTCTTCCATGTATATGTTGAAATGAGAGTTGTTGACCAATTCTTCCAGAGTTCCAGGCAGCCTCTCTTTATCCGGATGAACAAGAATAGACAGCAGGTTGGTTTTATAGCCTACGCCTATTATCCAGGCGAATATGGTCCAGAACAAGATTGTCAATCTGAGAGTGGACTGTGCTGGAGTTGGAGGATACTGCTCCAGGAATATCCGGGCCATTCGACCGATCCCTTCCAAGCAGTTGTGCCGTCTAATCCCGGATATCAACCGGCTGTAAATGCCTTCAAAGGCTGTTAAAATAATACCGACTGTAATAACTGCAGTTAGAATGAGCACCCAAACTATCTGTTGGTAAGGAGAGATGAAGACATAAGGGCTCACTTCATCTCTCGGCAGACGAGTCACGAATGTCAATTTTCTCATGTTGTAACTGTCTACAAAATCTAATCTGGAAAAGAGGCGGTATGACCTCATCATAATCCAGAAAAACGACGTGTCTCCAGGAATGACCTTTATGACCGCATTTATGACCTCACTGAGGTTGCTGTAGTCGACACCCTCAATGTCCCATGTGAAATTAAGGGCTTGCTGGAGAAAGCAGATCTTGTGAAAGGCGAAGGTCCAGCTGCTGCAGTTGGATGGAGATGATTTGTAATAGTACACGCCTTGCAAGAACTTCCCGTGCAAATCGTCGGCCGTGTCTGCAAACAAGGCTGCAGCAGGCAAATCAGGACCAATCGTTTCAACCACCGGTCACAAAAGTAGCACACTCTAGTGACCAGCATGTCGGGGTCGAAGTGCACCGCGATCTTGTACTTGACCTTTTGCAAGTGCGTCTCCAGCAAATGGTCACTGTCCCTCGCCCACACTACGAACCGATCTCTTGTTGGACGGATCTGGACTGACCTGTTGACCCGATCGAGTCCAGGTTGCGGTCAAAGGTCGTGAAGAAGTGGACGGGGCAGGTGCCGGCTGACCATTTTGGACTGGTGATTCCAACAATGGTCTGGTTGATGCCGAAGATGAGGCGGGCCTTCCGATCGAGGCCTGATCGGACATCAATTGTTGCAGTGTTTTAGGCAATTCTTGTGCATAGTCGTGACCGACGACCAATGAGCAGGACGCATCGATGTCGTCCAAAACGTGAGCCAGAAATTGCGTCACTAATTGAACCTTGGGTAAGTCACCCATCCCCGAACCGAGGAGCACCATCACAGTCACCAATCCGGTCTCCATAATGTCTGCCTTTCGTCCGATGCTTTTCCCTCATCCAGCAATCAGGCTGATCGTATACGACATATGGGACATCCATTAAATCGCTTAGAACTGCATGAAAGAGACCTTCGAGAAAATGTCAACAATATTGACGGCACTTACGGTTATATTGGAGCGCCCGCTTCCAAAGAGTCAACATGGGAGTCGGCATTGTCAGGTTCATTGATTTTCATTATTTTGTCAAACTGTTATGTCATATAGCGTAGGCGATAGCATAATCCACTCTGCCCTTTTCCCGCCGATCAGAGTGCTTTATCACGACAATGACAGATGACAGCAGGTTCAATCAACAACTGTCCGACTTGTATGGAAACATAATTGAAGAAAATGTCACAGCAGAGCAAATGGCAGACACTGGAAGTAATATTGGAGTGCCCACTCCGAAATAATGAGGCGATCAAAGCATGAGGATCGATATTTGAAGGGTTTTATTGTTGAAACGTCATGCATTGTGTTTGCCAAAATCTTCATTAAAGCCCTCTCCTAAAATTCACAATGCAATGGCCGAATTCCGAATCGAATGTGCTGCAATATTATTTTCCGTAATAGTCGGCAAGCTTTGGCACAATTAATTACTTAGAAATTACTTAGGAACGGGTCATTTTAATTAATGACCGTACAAATATCAGCAAATTAATTAGTATAACAGAAAATTTTCAACTGGCAAAAAATATGATCGATATGGTCAAAAGAATTATTTCACGTGCCACTTTCCTCATTAATAGGCCCATTTGCTGACCATATATACTCGTTTCTGATGTCGCGTGTGTCACGCTCACCTGCCAGTCACTAAATAACACCTCTGCATGGGAATCTAGGGTAGTAGTGGGCCAACTGTGGAGCCATGGAGGCTTGGACTGCTGTGTTCACCGCACTGGTGACAGCCAGTGACACGGATCCGGCAGTGCAGATGGTGACACAGTTCTTGTCCGAAGTGTTGGACACCGTGGACTCCACCTGTCCTCTTGGAGTGGGTCACGACCTGTCAGAGGGGCTGCCTGGGTCACTGCAGAGATTGCTGGATGATCAGGCCACTGCAGGAAGACCACTGATTGTGTCTGGAATCGACAGAAATACCCGACTCATCAACTGCACCGCTGCCACTCTCAGTGTCACCATCATTGGTGTCAAACCGCCCCGTCATTACAGGAGGCCTTCATGCACCATCCTCTTTGTCACTGCCTGCACCAACAATCTGCAGGAAACAATACGACAGTACAGGGCATTGTCAATGTTTGGCGACACCACAGACCGGCTGGTCCTCTGGGTACGAGACGATGTGTCTGCAGGCCGCTTCCTGCTGACCACCCCCCTCATGTCAAAGGTCAAGTTCAAGATATCCCTTCGAGTGGTGGACTCCAACTTGATCGCCAGCACCGCCTGCTTCTTCTGCAACGATGGCAAACCCACAGTCACCGAACTTGTCGGTTCACCGTTTCCAGACATGGCAGACAATCTGCATGGAAAGTTCCTGGAAACTGGAGACTTCTATTCTGCCAACTCATCCCAGTGCAGTGATTGGCTCGACGTGTACGTGCAACACATATGCTTCGTGCAGGATTCGCTCAATTTCACCTGGAGGGCTGTCAGTGTCTTCGACCCGAAGGGAATGCGTCGGTTGCACAAAAGGTACCACGACGGTTCCATGTTTATGTCGTCCATGATGAAGGAGTTAGGAAATTTCCGCCATTTTGATTTCATCGACAGCCATCACTATGGACGAATCACTTTCCTGCTGCGTAAACCTGGCTACTTGACAAGATTCTTCGTCTATGCTCATCTTTATCACTACTTGGTCTGGGCAACGATTTTCGCCTCGTTGTTCGTGTTTGCCATGGTTCTTTTTGCAATTGACACCACACATCGTGACGGTGTCGCATCTCATTTGGCTCGAATGGGCATGATGCTGATCGATCAGTTTCCGACTGCTCCGGTCACTTCATCGTCCAGATTGGCCTTCGTGGTGTGGGCCATGTTCGCATTGATCATTGGAGTGGGCTTCAGGACCAATCTCTTGTCACTCATGCTCTATCCAGGGAAGGAGGAGCTGCCTGGGAACATAACAGAACTGGTGGACTCAAATTTCCAACTTTACTGCATCAATCAGAGCCTCATGATGATTCGGATATTCCTGTCCAAAGTCCGTGACAAGAAAGAAGACACGAAAAATGTTTCTGTCACAAACACGTACAAGGAATGTGCGATGAAAGCTCTGATGGAGAGGGACAACGCCTGCTTCAGCTCCGAATATTCCCTCATATACGAGCTAGACTCTACCTTCTACGACGACAAGGGTGAGATAATGGTCCAGATTTCCGACAGCAGCCTCGTCACCTATTCAAAGTCAATGGCCTTTCCAAAGGGAAGCGTCCACACAGACAATTTCGCCAGGAGAATTCGAGTCTACAACGCCATGGGAGTGGACCAGAAGATAGAGAGCAGAAAGAAATTCTACAATTCATGGAAGGCAGCCAGAGAAAACGCTTGGTTTGCACTCAAGTACCCCACAGAAGGGAAGGTGAAGCTTTCTCTGAAGAACGTGGTCGGTGCCTTCATCATCCTCGGAGGAGGTGTTGCCCTCTCTCTGATTACATTCATTGTTGAAACTGTACGAAAAGTGCAGAGAGGTTAAATTTGAACAAAAAAAAATATCAACTTTTATGATTAATTGTTGTTTTCACCTGCTCCTTACACAGTTATCCCGGAAAAAATATCACTTTTGTCCGGGTTAAATAACCATTTCTTTTTAACACGGACATTTCTTAGAGTGTAAATAACAATGACTAAGAAATGTCCGGGTTAAATGACCATGACAAAAGTGATCTTCTTTCCGGGATAAATACATTTAACCCGGACATTTCTTAGAGTGTAGCAGCATCGACCGTATTTGGATTATTATGAGCACCAAGGCCAAGGGCAGGGCGTCGTCCTGTTAATGTGTCACGCAAAGGCCATATTTGCACAACCTCCCAAATTATGTAACATTCAATCACACCACTCCCACTGCCAATAATCGACATCTGTGTCACAACATATCGTGTGAAGCATATTCGACATATGTGAGTGATGTCTGCAAGATTGGGAGATATGAATCGTGCAACTGGTGCTGCTGCCCCCGTGTCTAAACATCTGAAGCCAATAAATTCTACATGAATATAGGCACCATTTGGAATAGATCCAACACAATGTGATCGGATCGGAAATCCAGGCAGGTAACAATAAGTTTCCAGGATCATGTCAAAAAAAAATTGTCAGCTCGTCACCACAGAAACTACATTTTTTTCGGTAAACAAAAAAATCTGGTCCTATAGCCGTTTCGGAACACCGTTGCGTTCTAAGCAGCCTCAAAAAAATCACATAAAAATGTCAATTTCGAACCAAGGTAAATTATTAGAGAGTGAAGTAGTGACATGCCCGATTCACAGATGGTTGGAGGAATCAGGGAGGGTGGACCACTGCCCCAAAATCATCCTCAGGCAGTTCTCGGACGCGGGTAAGGACAACAATGAAAATAATGAGTACTATGTAATATTGCTTGTCACAATTTTTCCTTTTGGTCAGTCTTGGTCTCTTGGCTGATCCACAGCATCTTCCCGAGATTCGTGGACCTAAACAACTATTATCACAGGAGCAACGTCGAAGGGAAGATGACCAACTGGAGGTATCTCAACACACAGGTGGGGGTCATCTCTCTCTCTCTCTCTCTCTCTCTCTCATTAATTGGTAACAATGTAATCAGCAGTTGTGTTAACAATGTGGGCAGGTTTTGAGACGGTTCAACTGTCGCATCACCGAGAAACTGATCACTAGATTGGTCCAAGCAATGCCAGATGCCATACTGGAGTTTCTCAAAAGGTTAAGAGTCAAGGTCGAGATCTACAATGGTGACTTTCCGTTGCTCAGAATGTTCAACGAGGAATACCTTCTGGAATCAATGAATATTCCACGTAAGTGACTTCAATTATTTCCTAGTCATCATAAGTATATATACCTGACCATTGTTCTCTTGAAATAACAGCAACAACTGTAGTGTTCGTTGACGAAAAAGGTATTGACCAAGCAATGAGCGCAATCTGGAACGATTTGGGCGACGAAGAAAAGCGGACCATGGCAGAATTGAACATGAGCCGACAGTTGATCGAGCTGGAGGACAGGATCAATGGGATCACACAAAAGGTGAGTCCACTTGCGCACATATAAGCAAAAATAATGTAGCACATGCTGGAAAAATGATCATGAACTTTCGTTCAGGTGTCCAACAAACTTAACTCCGGGATAGCCAACGTGGACAAGACCACGTTGAAGATGGACATGGAGAAGACCAAGACCGTCGTGAAGCCTCGACCTCTCCTCCAGTACTGCGAGGGTCGAGGGTTCATCCCCAAGAAGATCCGATCACTCCAATCAACTGTTAATAATCTTCTCAACCGCAGACCCAGCTTTTAGAAAGACACAACAAACAATATTTTTGGCACCTCCAACAATCAACAAATATAGAAGAGGCACGACTTATGCTTAGAACGCAAATAAATTATATAGTGTTGAGATTATATTGGCCCCCAAGAGTGATTTCCCTTCACTTTTTATTTCACCTTGGCAATTATTGTTGGAAGGTTGCGTCGGTTGAGCTGCTGCCGATGTCCACTTGAGCACACTGTGCTACTGTTGTCCACGTGATGGGCGAAGATGTCTTTTTTCCCCTGGTGCTGCATGGAGTGGTGGATATGCACCCTCCACTTCTTCCTCTGACCCTTTTCTACCTCTTGGAACACTATCTCTTTACCTATCTTGGTGGTCGTCTCACATATCTCCCAATCAACTTGCATTATCTTGGTCCTCTTGCTCGTTAGCTATACCCAACAAGAAACGATTCAATTCACATGAACTGTCCACATGGATTTTATGCTCTCTCACCTGCATTCTCAAGGCGTTGATAGTTGCGTCGAGCTCCTTATGCCGTCGTTTCATTTCCAGGCCTTCCGGAGTGTAGTCTTCGTCGTCGTCCTCTTGCTCTCCTTCTGAATCGCTATCGTAGTACAAATTCACAGAACCTTTGTCCGAATCTTCCAAAGACAACTTCCTCTGCGCTGAAGGTTTAGTGAAGCCAATAGTATACACGCCTTTGACATTATTATTATTATTATTATTATTATTATTATTATTATTATTATTATTATTGTCGAGAGATGTGACTTACTTCGAAGAGGCTCTTCTTTCTGTACCTTTTCCATCACAAACTCCTTCGGATGAGCTGCAATATATGCATCAACCTTGTTCTTGAACATATTGAGAAACTCCTGTATGCCCCCTGGCTCTCCTTTGGCCAGAATAGCCATTAGTCTCTCAGGAATTCGGAAGTTGAACTTGCTCAGAACCTACGGATGAGAGGGTCAAGGTACGTCCATATCTGCATGCCCTTATAATAAAGGAGAAGGCGACTGACGTGTGTGTTGAGGAACCTCCAGTTGGTCATCTTCCCTTCGATGCTGCTCCTGCTGTAATAATTGTTTAAATCTACTAATCTTGGGAAGATGGCGTGTATAAGTCGCGACACCAGGACTGTGGACAGAACATGCCATTGTTAAACACACACACAATAAAAACTAGAAATCATTGTTGAGCTCACCTGCATCTGAGAACTGCTTGGGAATGGTGCTGGGCCACCTTACCCTTCTGTCGTATTCTTCCAGCCATTGGTAAATGGGGTGTGACACACTCTTGGTTTGGTTCCGTTTACAACCATGCATAGTTGTTAGTATTATAGATATGAGTCGTGTGTTCTGAAGGAACTACTTGCTCTTGTTCCGACAGATTTCTTTTTTTGCTTGTTTAGTCGGTTTCCAGGGTATTTCTCTCTCCTGTTGGGAACCTTGAAAGCGACAGTTTCCTATCACCTGCAACTATTTTTCAAAAGCACAGGTTGGCCCAAAGTGATTTAGTTGGATCCGCTAATGATATCTAAGTATATTTTGTCATGATTCATGCGTGTCCCATTGTCTCTGCTCAACGTCACTTGTATTATAATATTGATTCTATCTATAGTTTGATCTACTATAGCATACCAACCAAGAAACTGCCCCTGTTGTTCTCCATAATGTCTCACTTGCTACAGGTTGTGGGTGGGTGAATGACAGAACTTTGAAGACAACAGTGCAAACAGTGCGACATCAAGATCGACAGCCGAGATGGGGTATAATTTGTGCAACGTTGAGCTCAAGCTACTGTTGAACAAGTTCACTGGTCTGGTCCACCCTCACCTGGCCCTTGTCCTGTGCCTATTGGGCTCTGTGTCCAACATCCTCTGCATTGTTGTCCTGTCCAAGAAGAGGATGGTGTCCCCCACCAGCACCATCCTGGTGGGACTGGCCGTGTCGGACCTTCTGGTGCTTCTGGCCTACATGTGCTTCGCAATCATGCAGGAGATGTACGGGGACAAGGCAGAGTACGGACTGCAGGGGACGTCCAAACACTTCTTTCTGGCCGAGTATTATCTGCTGGCCAGCGCAATTTTCAACAAGGTACGGCTTTGTCTATGAAAATAAATTAAGATGTGGTGTAAGGGCGATAATTGATGCATTTCATCATCCCAGGAGATGCACGCTGTGACCATCTGGCTCAACGTGACTTTGGCTCTATGGCGATACTTGGTGATGTGTTGGCCCACAGGAGCAAAGATTGGTGCAGCCAGACCAGGGCCAAAGGGACGGTGGTCAGCGTGTACGTCGCTGTGGCCATCCTCCACACTCCTTACTACTACGTGTACGATGTAAAACCTCGCGGGTCATACTACGAAGTGTCCTTCACAAACGAGAAGTTACGCGATGCCACGAATGTATTCAACCCAAGTGTTTCGGCCACTTACTGGATCTCTGCCGTATTCGTGAAGCTGATCCCTTGCTTGTTGCTGTCCATCTTGACCCTGAGGCTGGTCTGGGTATTGATCAAAGGCAAGAGAATGAGAAAGTGCATACGAAACAATTTAAGCTGCTCATCAATCGAAACAATAATGAGATGTTCTGAAGTGGACCGCAACATGGACAGGACGACAAGGATGATGATCGCGGTCCTCTTTGTCTTTTTGGTCACGGAGATTCCAGGAGGAATTGCGGCTCTTCTTGTCGTAATTAGGGGGTACGCATACTTTAATGATTGCATCTACTACATGGAAAGTTTTCTGGATGTGATAGTGCTGTTGAGCAGCGCAATAAACTTCGTTCTGTACTGCGGGATGAGCAAGGAATTCAGGGAGACGTTCAGAGAAGTGTTTGTTCCAAAAGGAATGTATTGCAAGAAGTGTTTTTCCTGGATCAGAACAAGGCTGACTCTTGCGAAATATGATAATAGTACAGGAAGTACAGACTAGCCTTCCAGTTTACCAGACGTGAACACCATTTCGTGTAGTGTTTCTAACAGCGTGTCCGTCAGTGAACACGGAAGAGGCGACCGCTCCAAAAACTATCTGGGTGACATAGGCGAATCTGGAGTGTAGTTGCCAGGTTAGTGTTTCGGAAAATTCGTCGCTGGTTATTATACCTCACAGGCAGGACTATCGTGTTGTGTAACATGTGTAACACCTACGAGTAACCTTGGCCCAACCTTGGCCAGACACGAATAATAACATTATCATCTGCATATCAACTGTGATCTGTGCAGAATGCAACAACAATGACATGCATTCCTTGCTTATTCTGTGCCAGATACAATGAATCTGACACAATTTTCATTGCATTGAATACCGTGATTACACTATGCTACAAAATGTGACTTTTTTTTGTCCATGGAAATTCATCGTCGTATTCGTGCTCCTTAGGCCACAAGTAACTCATAATGGGCATTCATTTTGTCTTTGGTTTGTTTTTGACCTTGGGCAGTCGAAATACCAAAGTCCTCAAATATAGCAGTTTTTTCCCAATCAAGTGGACCTAAATGCTGCAAGACCATCTCAGATTTGTCTGAAAATAATCACAGCTGTAGAGTACGCGGGGACAAGGGAGAGTTCGGACTCCACAAAAGAGCCCTAATCAAATGCAATGTGATTATAGTTCCATTCAATTAATGTCAGGTATTAATATTAATAATTTGAATTTTCTGAACAGTGGGATATAATAAGAACGCGATAGTTCGCTTAAAAAGCCCATGCAATAGCAAAATAAGTGAATATGATAGGAGAAACCCCCATTCAATTCCACTGTGAAAGTTATGATGACAAAACTGAAGGAGCTGGATTATATACAGCATTTGAGTTACACCTTATGTTTTGGGATATAAATAAATTGAGACATCATCACCATGGTATTGCAGAGTTTATGTGGATTATTTCTCTCTCTCCCCCTCCCCCTCCTCCATTTCCAGCTCCTTTACAACACTAGTCACAATAAGTCAGGCAATGGCGAAATCACTTCCCACTATTAGATCAGTTGTAATTTGAGACCGATATATATGAATGCCATAAATTTTTTCGGTCAAACACGGTACTACACGATGAGCAAGGCGTTCAGGGACACTACCAGATAATGGTTTGTTCTCAAGCAAGAGTATTGAAGTGTTTATCCCGCATAAAAGAAGGAGGCTGAATCGTGCAGCAGAGGTCGATGGCACTGGAAGTGCACACGCTCCTTCCGTTTCGAGTCACGTGATCGCAATTTCGTGTCTTCATTGTGACAGCGAGATCTGCCGTGAACACGAAAGAGGAGACTGCTCCGAATATCATCGTGGTGGTATTGGTGAATCTGAAGTGTATAGTTTCCAGGTTAGTACTTTCAGAGAATAATCATCATTACCACCATCATGCCATGCCGGTCAGAAAAACCCTTTTTCAAAAGCACAGTACTTGTTGGCCCAAAGTGATTTAGTTGTATCTGCTATGATATCAAAGTATATTTTATCGTGATTCATGCGTGTCCCATTGTCTCTGCTCAACGTCACTTGTATTATAATGATACTATCTATAGCTGATCTATAGTTTGATCTATAGCATATCAACCAAGCAACTGCACCTGTTGTTCTGCAGCATGTCTCACTTGCTACAGGTTGTAGCTGGGTGAAAGGCCGAACTTTGAAGACAACAGTGCAAAGCGTGGGCCATCAAGACGTACGTACAGTCCAGATGGGGTATAATTTGTGCAACGTTGAGCTCAAGCTAATGATGAACAAGTTCACGGGACGCGTCCACCCTCACCTGGCCCTTGTCATGTGCATATTGGGCTCTGTGTCCAACGTCCTCTGCATCGTCGTCCTGTCCAAGAAGAGGATGGTGTCCCCCACCAGCACCATCCTGGTGGGACTGGCCGTGTCGGACCTTCTGGTGCTGATGGCCTACATGTCCTTTGTCATCATCCAGGAGATGTACGGGGACAAGGCAGAGTTCGGACTGCAGGGGACGTCCAAGTACTTCTCACTGGCCGAATATAATATGCTGGCCAACTCAATTTTCAAAAAGGTAATGCATTGTCTATTTGTCTTTAAAAATTAAATTAAATGAAGATGTGGTGTATGGGCGATAATTTATGCATTTCATCATCCCAGTTGATGCACGGCGTGACCGTCTGGCTCAACGTGACTTTGGCTCTATGGCGATACCTAGTCGTGTGTTGGCCTTACAGGAGCATAGATTGGTGCACCCAGAGGAGGGCCAAGTGGACAGTGGTCAGCGTGTACGTCGCTGTGGCCATCCTGCATACTCCTTACTACTACGCTTACCAAGTGCTACCTCGCGGGTCATACTACGAAGTGTACTTCACAAGCGAGAAGTTCAGCGATGCCACGGATGTGTTCAAACCAAATGCTTCGGCCATTTTCTGGACCTCGGGCATCTTCGTCAAGCTGATTCCTTGCCTGCTGCTGTCCATCTTAACCCTGAGGCTGGTCTGGGTATTGGTCGAAGGCAAGAGAAGGAGAAAGTACATCCGGAACAACTTAGGGTGCTCAATAATCGAAGCAACTAGGAATTGTTCCGAAGTGGACCGCAACATGGACAGGACGACAAGGATGATGATTGCGGTCCTCTTTGTCTCTTTGGTCACGGAGATTCCAGGAGGAATTGTGGATCTTCTTGTCGTAATTAGGGGGTTTGCTTTCTTTAATGATTGCACTTACTACATGGGCAGATTGATGGATACGATAGTGCTGTTGAGCAGCGCAATAAACTTCGTCCTGTACTGCGGGATGAGCAAGGAATTCAGGGAGACATTCAGAGAAGTGTTTGTTCCAAAAGGAATGTATTGCAAGAAGTGTTTTTCCTGGATCAGAACGAGGCTGACTCTTGCGAAATATGATAATAGTACAGTAGGAAGAACAGACTCGCCCTCCAGTTTACCAGACGTGAACACCATTTCGTGTAGTGTGTATAACAGCGTGTCCGTCAGTGAACAAGGCAGAGGCGACCGCTCCAAAAACTATCTGGGTGTCATAGGCGAATCTGGAGTGTAGTTGCCAGGTTAGTGATTCGGAAAATTCGGCGCTGGTTATTACGTATATTGGTATATACCTCAGAGGCAGGACTATATCATGTTGTGTAACCTTGGCCCAACCTTGGCCAGACGCGAATAATAACATTAGCATCTGCATATCAACTGTGACATGTGCAGAATGTGACATCATGGCATACATTATCCTTGCTTATTCTGTGCCCCATAGCCTACAATATATCAGGGTTTTAATTATTGAATCTGACTCAATGTTCATTGCAATGATTATTACCGTGATAATCACGTAGTACGTACTAATCTTCACGCATAGGTGGCGAATCTCTCTTTTGCACACTCCTGCCACCCTCAGGTCGTGCGAGAGATACTGGCACTATCAGGTCGGACAAACATCAGATGGAAATATGTACCGGCAGTTTTAATTTTACATGCATGATATTTACAGTGGAAGATCTTAATTACAACTGTATGTAGTACCTAGTACGTAGTACTTACGTATACTTCGGTCACAGGTCAGGTGGGGAAATCACTTCCCACTATTAGATCCGTTTTAATTTGAGACCGGAATGCCTTAGATACTAACTGCATTGTTGGGAAAGTCGGCAAACGTATGTTGCCTAATGACGTTCAGAGGCGGGATGATTATAAGGTTAGTCCCATCGTAGCTCATTGTCGCTTGTCTGATATTGAGAATATTATAGCTTGACAGCCAAATGTACTACCTGTTGTTGTGCGGTATATTCAGGGCTGTTTTATGTCATTACTCACTCGTTACAGGTTGGAGGTTGGTGAAACATCATCGTGTTGCCTACACAGTGTGTGATGCATCAGCCAAGATGGGGTACTGTAGCGGTAGCTTCAAGCCAAGCTTCAAACTCCTGATGAACAGGTTCACTGGTCTGGTCCACCCTCACCTGGCGCTTGTCCTGTGCAGTGTCCAACGTCCTCTGCATCGTCGTCCTGTCCAAGAAGATGATGGTGTCCCCCACCAGCACCATCCTGGTGGGACTGGCCGTGTCGGACCTCCTGGTGCTGATGGCCTACATGTGCATCGCCACCAAGCATCAGATGGTCGGGGACCAGTTCGAGTTCGGACTACAGGGGACGTCCA
>JYFJ02007496.1:0-15441 GCA_000934665.2 Catajapyx aquilonaris
GCGCCATCTTTGGTCCGTCCCACAGGTTTATCCCGCCACCTCTTGACCCGACCCGACTTTCAGCACTGTATCACTTTCGCCTAGTGCCCGGTGGCGGACTGGGCTGGCGGGGCAGCTCATTAGCAGACGACGCAAATTCTGAGTCTTTAACGCCTCGTCCTGGCTTTTCTGTTCCGCGTAGAAAAAAACCGATTGCACCTTCGGAATCAGGATTTTTTGCCCGATTTTTAGAGTCCAACTTGCATTTTGAGTGGAGTGTCCCTTTAAGACAAATTGTTTTTCCTGACTTGGACCTCTCGCCCTGGGATTACCTTTCAGTTTTCCGTAGATTGCACTGCCAGAATATTTTTAAAATTTGACACATTTTTTTGACACACACTGGAAAATGATATGCAGTGTACATTTAAACACATCACATCTGATCTGATGGATTCAATTGCTCACCTGCGCAGTTCTCTTCTTACAACAGATGCAAAAAGATCCATGCCCAGCTTATGACGGATTCTTTCTTTGGTTTGCTCAAATCTGATTTGACATTCAGACTTGTGAATTGGTGATCTTGATGTGAAATCCAAATCACACTGTGGGCTTGCAGGACTGCAGTCTAAAGATGATTTGGTCTCACATGCCACATTCCTTGTTACTGGCTTACTATGTACAACGGATGTTGACGAGGCCTTACTTTCCTTGGCATGAGGAGATGATTCATGAAAAGGAAACCTGGAGAAGGAAAGCAAGCACATGATATTGGTAAAATCTAGACAACTGCAACCACAACCTTGGGTTGACAGACCTGGTCTCTGCAATCCTTTGCTTATTCTCTTTGATGTTGATGTTGGAAACTGGAGCAGTGGGTTGATATATTGCTTCAGATACTTCTCCAATACGGTGTTGAAAAACACTGCCTAAGTTCTGAACATTAGCTGACTCTGGTGGACAGCACTGAGAGCACACACAACTGAATCCATTCTCATGCATCACATATCTGGGTGTTGGTTCCATAAGCTCCTGAACTCCAGCCCTAGCCATGTTGGCTGCAGATGGAAACTGGTCCAATCTTATTTGAGATTCAGGTTCCTGATTTGGTATTCTTGATGTGAAATCCAATCCACACTGGGGACTCGCAGGACTGCAGTCTAAAGGTGATTTGGTCCCACATGCCACATTCCTTGTTACTGGTTTACTATGTACTACGGATGCAATTGACGAGGCCTTACTTTCCTTGGCATGAGGAGATGATTCATGAAAAGGAAACCTGGAGAAGGAAAGCAAGCATATGATATCGATAAAATCTAGACAACTGCAACCACAACCTTGGGTTGACAGACCTGGTCTCTGCAATCCTTTGCTTATTCTCTTTGATGTTGATTTTGGAAACTGGAGCAGTGGGTTGATATATTGCTTCAGATGCTTCTCCAATACGGTGTTGAAAAACACTGCCTAAGTTCTGAACATTAGCTGACTCTGGTGGACAGCACTGAGAGCACACACAACTGAATCCATTCTCATGCATCACATATCTGGGTGTTGGTTCCATAAGCCCCTGAACTCCACCCCTAGCCATGTTGGCTGCAGATGGAAACTGGTCCAATCTTATTTGAGATTCAGGTTCCTGATTTGGTATTCTTGATGTGAAATCCAATCCACACTGGGGACTCGCAGGACTGCAGTCTAAAGGTGATTTGGTCCCACATGCCACATTCCTTGTTACTGGTTTACTATGTACTACGGATGCAATTGACGAGGCCTTACTTTCCTTGGCATGAGGAGATGATTCATGAAAAGGAAACCTGGAGAAGGAAAGCAAGCACATGATATCAGTAAAATCTAGACAACTGCAACCACAACCCTGGGTTGACAGACCTGGTCTCTGCAATCCGTTGCTTATTCTCTTTGATGTTGATGTTGGAAACTGGAGCAGTGGGTTGATATATTGCTGCAGATGCTTCTCCAATACGGGGTTGAAAAACACTGCCTAAGTTCCGAACATTAGCTGACTCTGGTGGACAGCACTGAGAGCACACACAACTGAATCCATTCTCATGCATCACATATCTGGGTGTTGGTTCCGTAAGCTCCTGAACTCCAGCCCTAGCCATGTTGGCTGCAGATGGCAGATGTCTCGGTTCTTCTCTTTTGGAATGATCACTAAAAGACATGTTCTCAGTTTCAAATCAAAAGCACAAATGAGCCACGTTTATTTACCACTCCTGGTGTCGCTCCCAAGGTCCCAGTGCTGACATGGCATTGCAAATTGAAGATGAAGCATCCAGCAAGGTGCTAGCGGCCTTCTGTGCAGTCTTAATAGCAACATTTGACACCAAAGTGTATCCATCTGGAACTGGAATGCTGCCGTATGTATGTGGCATTGACTTCAACACATCCTTTGAACTGAAACAAGACATTTGTGGTGCAAAGTCATGAGATTTACTGAGGAAAAAAAGGTGGTGTTCTTAAAAACCATGCAGCTAGCTCAAGTGGAAGTACTGATGCAAAAGAGGAAATACTGCACCTCTGACGATTTGCCTGATGCATGGCCTTGTGCAGTTTGGGTTCGGCCTGCAATGTTGCTTGAGGGACTGGCTCTCCAGCTTCAAAATTTAGCGGAACCTCTTCCTGCATGTCGTCCATGCTGCAATATTTTCAATGTTACAATTTGTAATTTTAACTTACAACAAGAAACATACCTCTCTGCCAAAGAATTTCTAGGAGTGCGTAGAACTTGTGCTGACACCTTTTGCTGGTTCATCTCACGGCAAGAAGCCTGGAATTTGAGAATCACAGTTAATTCAATTAAGTAAATCAGCACAGGTTGTTTTGTGTACCAGGGAGATGTTTCGCTCTCTCTCTCTCTCTCTCTCTCTCTCTCTCTCTCTCTCTCTCTCTCTCTTCCCCCCTCCCCTCCCCAACACAGCTCCTAGTAATTCAGAACATGCAACATCAGTCCATTAGTGGGGACAAAATGTCTCCTGAATGAAGTTACAGGTCATGTGAACCACTGCTTTCAGCAACAATCAAGTAGGGATCTGCGAATTTAAGACCTGCTTCTCATAACACAAACTCGAGAATCAACCAAGCCTGGATCTCCCTCCCCCTCCCTCCTTCCCCCCTGAGAACTTGCTTCCCCCAGTGACAGCCAGTGTTCATAGTGAGAATAATCTCCACAAATTAATAATTGCAAATATTAATGGCAAGTCCCAAAAAAAAGTCTGCTGTGGTCATCAACAGGCCCTGAAGTCAGTAGAAGACAGTGGTAATTATTAGACCTTGGATGACTGCATAACTAGTGCAAGTGGTAGTAGACTCTCAATACATTTTCCATGTTCTTCCTTGCTCTTACACAACATGGGGAACAACTTGAAATATAGCCAATTTCCTTTGCAATTTCTTTGCAAATGGTTAAGCTCCTTCCAAGTTGTGAAGGGAAGACACTTGGTCATTTGTCCCTTCTTTAAACCCACTTCTGTGACTCCTAGAAAATTATCGCAGTAACAAACTAATGTGCAGTTAATGTCCAGTGAACATCATTTCTGTACATTTCCATTGTACTCTGTTCACTGAACACTCATTATGTCTCATCTCTTCACATTCACAAATTGTTACATTTTAATACATATCAATGTAACAACAACAACAACAACATCACCACCATCACGACATTTCCCTATAAGGGGTAGTCAGCGATGACGGGAGCCACAAGCTAACCCAAAATATTAACAAACTTAAAACTTGCAAAAATAAACCTATAAACAACCCGTCCCGCCCCCCACCCCTGCCCATCTCAGACGACAAACACTCAATATTAAATTTAAATATTACACTACACAGCGTGGTACTTGAGAAATCAAGTGCCCCCCCCCCGAAAGAGGAATCAGCAACTGTTAAACACCTCCAAGTGACTAGAATAATCTCCTCCAAATGACCAGAACAGCACCCACAACAATCAATGTACTGATTATAATCACTGAATTTATCTTCTTACCTACTGTTATGCTACATATTAGGGTCATTCCCACGTGCCACAAAATCTCGATCTTGAACCACGTTTCTGAGGGGGAAAATCAGGATCGTTTGGTGACTGTTTCGTGTTTTCGTGATTTTCGGTAGATTGGTCTGGAACCACGCCCTCCCGCATGGCGAAAAAATGACTCGCTTCGGCTCCTGGCCAAAGGCACGGGTGACTCTACGATAGGCCTGGCTTTAATAGCATGGAGGCATGCTATCTTCATTATTACACAGGTCCTGGCTGCCCGCAGAGCGAGGGGGCAGACGGGGCCAAGCAGAGAGCCGCCATGTTGCCCGGCTAAGACCCGGTCCGGAGGGGGGAGTGACGTCAGGATCGCGACTCGAAAGCTGGCAGCCAACTTCCTCAAGCTCGTTGCCACAGTCACCTTCGTAAACGCGTTCAGGTGGAGGACGGGCATGTGGGAACACCCCAATCGCGTTTTTCGGGGGTAAGGATCAGGATCCCTGTGGCACGTGGGAATGACCCTATTAACGACATTCAAAGGACATTGATAAATCGATAAAAAGGCAATGTCAAGTACCGGTACTGAACATTTCCTTGATGTTCACAGAACATTTGTTTTACTAGAGTCTGTTGAGACCCAAGCTCTGGAGTATCTTGAACAACTTCAATGGTAAAATGAGTTACTATAAGTAATAAACTCAGACATGGAATAGACAGGTGGAATAGGTGGTCTGCAAAAGTATCCAGAGATTCTTCTGGGCTTATACTAAATTTATTACTAGTCAGCATTTTTTGTGTGCACCTTATTTCATTAACAAGATCGCAGAATTTTGTAGAATCTCACCTGAATACGGGCATCAAAAGAATTTGAAAGCAACTTTTTGTTCAGTAAATCCTGATCTGATTGAGCCACATTAGTATTGGGTGACACATAAAGTTTTCGTAATGTCATGTTGTCCTTCAACATTTTGAAAAGAGCCAATACTGCATTACAACCTAGGTTGCACTTCTGCAAATTTAGAGCTGGAAAAAATTTTGCGATTTACTAATGGAACTGCAAATGTCACACTATGCTACCACAGTACTTACAGTTGAGCCAGATGTCATTTTTTAAAACCTCCGCAATAGGTTTCACTCCTGAATTTCCTAAGGGATTTCCACTAAGATCCAATGATTGTAAGCCACTGTAGTTGTCCAGGTTGGGCCGCCTATGGCGCAAGGTTGTTTCCCACAGTTCTTCACCACGTAATATACGTTGACGCTGTAAATGATGGCCGCTTACAATAATGCTCTGAGGGATTCTGATAGCTACCTTGCACATACCTCGATGTAGCCTGCCAGTTTCTGGGCACCTTCTGGAGTAATTCCACATGAAACGAGCCCGATGTAGGTGATGTTGCGCTTTCCACCAAGTTTTTCACACATCAATCGGCAAGCTTCATCACCAAAGTTGCCATTAGAAATAGCCAAACACTGCAGAGAACTGTTCGCTTGCAAACCCTGAAAGACCATTGTTGACCTTGAATTAGTTTACAGGATAATTCCACTGAATTTCAAGCACTGAACAATACACCAGATTCAACCTCACTGAATTCTGCTCGCATTGTCAGTGTTCCATAGGAAACCTACATATGAAGCTTGGCTATTGACTGCATCATGATGGAATACACCAACATATACTGTTAATACATCATTTTGTTAAGATATGCCTAGGTTAGTCCATAGACACTTTCAGCACAGGATATGCCATCACCTTATGCATGAAGCAAGGCAAGTAGACAATCATTATCATCACAGTTTGGTCCCACTTTCACAATGAGCAGCTAAATACAGGGTCATCGAAAAAGAGCGACACAAGGAGGAAGGAGCTCATTTCGAAACAAACGATGGTAGGCCCAAAACTTTAGACATTTCTTAACATTTCACAACTTAAATCATGAAGCTATCTCTACAAGTTTTCGAGTTACAGTATAGGGTTTTTAAAGTGGGAAATTCATTTTCGATGACTCTGTATATCAGAGTCTGTGTCTGAAAGCCAGACAGATCAATTTGCAAGTTGAACTCTAAAAATATGGCTAATAATATGGAATTTGGCTTTGCAATTCCCTTTTCTAGAGAGTGCGAGATAAAAGTATGAATGACAGGTGCAGGTCAAAGTTGGTTATCAGCCAATTGACAGCACCACCACTTGGGAAGTGAGGTGGCAAGAGTCCCATCCCAGTTCATCTGGCAACTTCCTCCAGCGCGTCTTCCAGTAGGTCCATAAACAAGCAAGATAGGCCTTTCAAATGGCCTCATGTATTTGGAAAGAGCAGAAAGTTTCCAACATTCCAAGTGGTAGTGCTAGTTGCCCCCAGCTTATTGGGATCAACAAAAAGATACCACTTTGCAGCTTCTCTAGCACTGGGTTTCCCATTCGGTCCGGAAAAAATTTATTGCATCATATTGGAGATTATATTGTCGCTTGGTTTTTAAAGTCCAACCTGCAAATTGATCACGCTCCTTTAAAAATTGTGTGTAAGGTATATTAAATGATCATTTGACAAGAAAAGAAATATTGCTTTTTTTTTTTGCAAGAACTCATATGAAAATTACAGGGTGTTCCAGAATCGTGGGTGACTTTTGATAACTAATATTGCCCAATAGCAGTTATTTTTTGTAGCTTGTTGTGCCCCTAACCATGTGCTCCATTCTATAGCACCTGCTATATTCATCTTCAAGAGGGCACACCCTTCACATTCGGGCTATAGTCATTGGGCACCACCGGATGAGGGTGGTGGCAATGTTGCGCGGGTCAATTGTGGAAGGGTCATCGCCTCATCTCATGTGTAATGTGAGATTGTAGCAGAACTTATCACGGTAAGTGTGGACAGAATTTGAGAAATTAAATTTATGAAACTGTTACGTAGGGATATGCTAGAGAAAACATGTTCATTAAGCCTGTGGCTGCTTTGATAGAGGCCAGACCCTGCCTTTTAACAACTATAAAATATCGCGTTTTTCTCGGAATAATTTATCTCAAATCATTGCGTAAATCAGCTAGTGGCAGGAGATTAATTTCCAAACTGACGTAATAATATCCAGGAGGTCGCAGCAGAGAAAAAATCGGAGCTTGTAGACAGACTATATAAATCTGTAAATACCTGTATAAATCTGTAAATAATACGCTGCACTCCCGATTATCTGGGCTAATGACTGCACAGGTGTCGCCGGATAATCGGGATACACAAATAATCAGGAAATGGCCCTAGAAACTGTAAAAAAAAAATGAGCTATTCACAGGTTTTTAATGCACTACTGTACAGAGAATGTGCTGCTTATTGGTTGAATCAAAATAACTTAATAATAATAATAATATAATAATAATTCATACCGCGTTATCAGCCTATCGGCACTTTAGGGGGGAAGTGTTTGTTTTGCCTGGAACTCTTTGCTTTCATTTTACTGCGCTTTTTGGGACAGGATAGGGACGGAAGGAAGCAGCTGTGGCCTATTAATTACGGAAACAACTCCGGAATTTTCCTGGAAGGACCGTGGGAAGCCACAGAAAACCACGGTCAGAGTTGCCGGCCCCGGGATTTGATCCCAGGACCTCCCGATTAGCAGTCGGACACCATATCCCCTACTTACCATAATTATATTCTTTTTCCTTGCCTTCTAGATAAAGTCTTTCATATTTCTTAGTTGGCGAGACATATTGACAGTGGGTCGAATTTTTGTCTAACTGATAGTTACGGTACTGCTAAGTTAGCAGTATCTAGCAGTGAGACAAAAATTCGACCCATTTTTTCGGACTTTAATTTGTAATGTTTTTTTTGGCAATGCACGGATAATCCGCACCGGATAATTGGGAGTACAGTGTAATTAATTAGGTAATATTTACTTCCGTAGTGCCGCTTCAGATCGGGGACTTCAGAACCTCCCAACCCAGAATTGTGTACAGTACAGTAGACCTATGTCCACAAACTGACAACCGATCACCAGAGTGCCCCGTTATTATTTATAATTTTAAAAATAATATATAATAATGACAAAATTAGATACCATATATGATAACATGTAATAAAATATGTGCAGTATAATAGCGGCATGTATTATATAATAGAGTGTGTGTATAATATGCTACAATATGTTATATAATATAATAATGGATACCCCTCGTGATAGACCTCCTTGGGCCTCTAAGGGGATCGGATCATCTTTTTATGAACTGTCTTGAATCATTGCCTGCGCTGTGATGGATTTTGATTGTGGGAGGAAACGGGAGAACCCTAGGAAAATCCACACGAACATGGAGAGAACCCATTGAAACTCTATCCACATACTGTATTACCTCACTTAAAGCGGCATGCAGGTGTAGTCAAGGTCAACCAGTGTTTAGAAATGCACGATCTGGTGACTGTACCGGCATGCCAGTTTAAGTGAGGTATGCTGGTATAAGGCAAGGTTTTTAAGCACAGCATTATCACAATCTCTGTGAAAATTATTATTACTCAAATGAATGCATTACATGTTCTATGGTGCAGATACAGCCCAGGACATTAGTGCCTGACACATCCCATAAGACCGTTCAAGTTCTTTCACGGCAACATTTTCAATTAAAAGGGCAGGGCTGCAAAAAGGGATGCATACAGTCTATCATGATATTTCACACATTGGGTTTGGATTTTATTATCTGAGTAACGAGGCTTCTCAGACAATTTGATACCACTACGCAGAGTGATCCTCTGATTGCCAACGAGATCTGTGATGAGCGAACTATTGAGCAAAAGGAAGGATTGAAGGAATTTGCTTCGAGCCTTTGTAAGGTTTAGGGGGGTTCCCCTCTTAGAAAAGGCTGAATATGGAATTGGTCACACTCTATGCCATGTGCCACAGACGAACTTGCATATTCTCACAGCCCTGTAGGCCTGTACTCGTACATTTTCCACTGTAACATTATTTTAGTACAGTACCAGATGCATTCCGAAAATTTTGACAGGGGTCAAAATATTATGGAAATCTTCCTCAGTTATTGCGGCATGCCGGCCACCCCCGGGTTATGCTGGTCAACCTCATCTTATACCGGAATGCCGCTTTAAGTGAGGTAAAACGGTAAGTATCCGCTGTCCAACCCGGGGATCGAACTCGGGACCTCAGAGGTGGAAGGCCACGGCGCTAACCACTACGCCACAGTGTCGCCCTTATGTTATATAATATATTCATATGATAATTATTTATATTATAAGTGTATATTATTCTCTAAATAATGCTAACAAAGAGGCCCGGTGATCCATACATTCAATACATTTCTTTAAAACCATATAATAATTTAGAACATGAATATAGTTATCAAGTTATTTTGATAACGTAAACAATTAACTGAATTGTGTCTCGTATTAAAAGCTGGTACGGAAGCAGTTTGGAGGAGGGGATATGGTGTCTGACTGCTAATCGGGAGGTCCTGGGATCAAATCCCGGGGCCGGCAACTCTGACCGTGGTTTTTTGTGGTTTCCCACAATCCTTCCAGGAAAATTCCGGAGTTGTTTCCGTAATTAATAGGCCACAGCCGCTTTCTTCCATCCCTATCCTATCCCAAAGAGCACAGTAAAATGAAAGCAAAGAGTTCCAGGCAAAACAAACTTCCCCCCTAAAGAGCCGATGGCTGATAATGGGGTATAAATTATTAATTATTATTATTATTATTATTATTATTATTATTATTATTATTATTATTATTATTAAAAACTGGTATGAAACATGACTGTACATGTGCTTTATTTTTTTTAAGCATGTAGTTCTCCAGCCGATTATATTGTGAGCAAGCAATAGTTAAAGCTAAGCCCAATTTACTTGAAAGTGTAATAAATTATAATATTGTTTCCTGTGATACTGATCTATATTATCACGTGACACTATTAATTTGTTGCACAATTAAATAATTTTGTGCTACAAGTTACAGAAATGAGGTGTTCACGAGAAAAATGTCTTCCTAGGATAATTTCTTGCAGGCTGCAAGCAGTGAAATATAAACAACAGGCATTAATGTCCTTAATATTTGAGGAAAACACACCTAAAATATAGATGACATATTACTATAGCACTCACTTTCATGTCTAGATTTTCACTCAGAAAAAATGGGGGTTTAACATATCTGTTTCCTAGTTAACCCTTAACTACTTAGGTGGAACCAGCCCTGTGACACTCCTCGAATACAGTATATCTGTGTCCCATGGTTCGCTAAGCTGCCATCTTGTTCAAGGTGCAACTCCTGTGGTAGATAGTGGGTAGTCTGCCGCGATTGGCTTGATCTTTCTTTCCTTCCGCAGGCTTACATTTGAGTGCACCTTGAAAAAGATGGCAGATAGCGAACGCTGTAGTTTGAGGACCATCTGAAATTATGACCACTGCTACTACTGCTTTTTCACAGAAATTCAGTCTGCCCCAGTGCATTCATTTCTGGATTAGAATGCCACCCAATCATATCAGTCTAGCACTGACCCTTGAGATGGTAAAGAGACAGCATGTGACACAATCTACTTAACCCTCAGTATGAAACCTCATTTAGCCATGCTTAACTTGAAACGTGTGGTCCTTTTTGGACCCCACGTCGTCTTTATACTATAAACTTACAGCAAAAGTAAAAATATTTCTGACTCCTAAATTCAGTCTGCATTATAAGTGACATGTTCAAAAAAAAAAAATCTCCTATGACACTTGGTTGACTCATGAGGCGCAGTTCATTGTTGACCTGTAGTCTTTCTTGATATGTACTATCACCAGCAAAAAGAATGGCATACCTTCTTTTGTTTTTCTGTGTTTATGTGTTGGCTATCCTGGCGCTGCCAGGTAACCGTGGTTGATTAGTTTGCGAGATTTCGGAATCCACAACACCGTGATCACCGGTCACTGTCCCATGGCCGCACGGGCCGGGTCTCGGGAGGCGGGCGGGGCGGGGGTGGGAGGTGCGTTGCGTTGTCTGGTGAGGGTGAAACGGTGTTTATTTGGGGGTGATGGGGAGAAGTGAAAGGCGGACGAGGCAGTGGCCACGACCCGGACAACACTCCCCCGAGGCGTCGAGGCAAAATTATATAAATAATGCACTTTTTCCAACTTTTCGGGGGGGAAATAATATTTTCGTTTGATATGCTGCAATCCGGGTTCAAGTGACCCTACCAACCACCAAAATATACGTTCCTATAATGAATTTATTCTCCTCTTTCTAGGACACTACGCCAATTGTCTCGAATTTCAACAGGAAACGTGTTGGGCCGTTGGTATTTTTTTGTGCTTGTCCGGTCGGGAACGCGTACGAATCGTATGATCATCGCGGCTTGAAATATTATTATACCGAATGTCGGCTTAGAAAAAAATATCGTGAAATAGCGAGGGGGAAATACTGTCGGAGTGTCGGGTGCGCATTAATACCACCCCTTGCACAAAGGCATATTGGGAAATCGTCATGAAGAATAAGTTAGTCAGGCATTCATCATTCATGTGTACTAACACTATACTTGAGTCGCCGGACAAAACGTCACATATCCATCCGAGGGCGAAAATGGGATTTTGGTACTAAAATATTGTTCACCTTCCAATGCATAGTTACAGAAACTCCCGTGTTTCAAAGAGACACAGAAACCATTTTGTTTTCAGCATGAAAAATGAGTGGTGGAGCAAAATGTCACGCTTTCTCTTACTGCTGTGGGACATAGTGACACATATCCCAAATGGCCAATCATGGAGAGTGAGCGTGTCAACATGGCAGCGCCCATGGCTTGATTCTTGTCATTCTCTATTGGTACTGCAACTGTGTAACCATGTCCAAGTATATGTGAGGCTCCTGGTAGCTATTGCAGAAATCACTCCCTGGCGGAAAATTTGTCTCCGTGAATATGTGACGTTCTGACCGGCGACTCCACATGTTGTAGATTGCACCAGAAAAATACAATGAAAGTGCTTGTTTGGCTTCGTAAATGAAATGGAGCATAATTCTGTAATGTTCTACGTGCCTATTGCAGCTTTTTAATCGCGTCCGCCAGATATTGGACAGATTTTTAAAGTCCTTCTTCACCGATGCGTTGATTCGTAAATCATCGTACAATTCCCATTGGCCGTCAAAGCGACGCGACGGCAGCTAGTTCACCATAATTAGGCCTATGTGTTCTAAGGGTGTGGGAATCGTACGATGATTTACGAATCAACGCAACGGTGAAGAAGGACTTTGAAATTTTTTGCTCCACCACTCATTTTTCATGCTGAAAACAAAATGGTTTCTGTGTCGCTTTGAAACACGGGAGGGAGTTTCTGTAACTATGCATTGGAAGGTGAACAATATTTTAGTACCAAAATCTCATTTTCGCCCGCGGATGGATATGTGACGTTTTGTCCGGCGACTCAAGAATGATGAATGCCTGACTAACTTATTCTTCATGACGATTTCCCAATATGCCTTTGTGCAAGGGGTGGTATTAATGCCAGGGTGCCAGTGTGCAGCATTTAGTGACAATCATCAATCTGACCCCCTGTTTTGGTCCATATAGCGTCTTGAACCTGCTGGCTATGCATCAATTATTCATTGGAAAGTGCGAAAGACGATATGCAAATAAATGCTACAGATGAACAAGGGACCCGGAATCCGCCAGAAAATGCCCCCTCCTTGCGCACCCGACACTCCGACAGTATTTTCCCCTCGCTATTTCACGATATTTTTTTCTAAGCCGACATTCGGTATAATAATATTTCAAAGCCGCGATGATCATACGATTCGTACGCGTTCCCGACCGGACAAGCACAAAAAAAAAAAACCAACGGCCCAACACGTTTCCTGTTGCAATTCGAGACAATTGGCGGAGTGTCCTAGAAAGAGGAGAATAAATTCATTATAGGAACGTATATTTTGGTGGTTGATAGGGTCACTTGAACCCGGATGGCAGCATATCAAACGAAAATATTATTTCCCCCCCGAAAAGTCGGAAAAAGTGCATTATTTATATAGTTTTGCCTCGACGCCTCGGGGGAGTGTTGCCCGGGTCGTGGCCACTGCCTCGTCCGCCTTTCACTTCTCCCCATCACCCCCAAATAAACACCGTTTCACCCTCACCAGACAACGCAACGCACCTCCCACCCCCGCCCCGCCCGCCTCCCGAGACCCGGACCGTGCGGCCATGGGACCGTGACCGGTGATCACGGTGTTGTGGATTCCGAAATCTCGCAAACTAATCAACCACGGTTACCTGGCAGCGCCAGGATAGCCAACACATAAACACAGAAAAACAAAAGAAGGTATGCCATTCTTTTTGCTGGTGATAGTACATAAAAATCAGGAGATTGGAATAAATACTCTATATTTTTCAATTACGGGAAGGGTTGATCACTAAATGAACTACATGGGTCATGTTGCTTTTCATTTTGCGATGATCCATGACAGGTGATGAATTTGCTTGGGTGATTAGGGTAAGAAAAAAACTGGCCGCTAACTTGAAACGTGGGGTCCTTTTTGGACCCCAAGACGACTAGCGAGCGTATAAATGACGTCAACTCGCTTTAATTTTTTTTTCGGCGATCATAAATTTTTTTCAGGTATGAAAGAGTACATTTAAGGAATACAGGTGTCGGATTATTCATTTTGACAAAAGCTTGCCTCAGGGTGGTGGCATAAGTATACCCTGGGGTCCAAAAAGGACCCCACGTTTCAAGTTAAGGGTTAATTATACCATCCGATACTTGAATTATTAAAATCTCACCTCAAATAATACTTCCAGATGGATGCCATTGAACTGGAAGCCACTCAACTCCAGATGAGTAAGACACGTGGTGAGCCTGAGGCTCGATGCTTGTGACTGGACATATGCCTTTATCACATTGTCATACTTAAGGCTGTCTTCCTTGGGAATTCTGACAGGAACACGTCTCTTGAAATTGATGAAGTACTGGCCTGAAATATTCCAGAGAGAATATAGACTCACACACACTCTACTCAAGTTCATATACAATATAATGTCCTAGAAAACAAGACTCAGGCAAGTCCTTATTATACACCCTGGTTATGCATTCACCTAAAGCAAATAAAGGTACCGTGCCAGATGCCCATCACGGGCGGTGCACTAACCCCTATTATTATTACTGTTTACACTTGAATTAAATTTCTTGTCAGTCCAGCATCCGTCCCAGCCTTCTACTCGACCCTGGAAAATGTAGCCAGTGCGAGAAGAGGTGAAGAGGATGTGCATATATTATGGATGTCATGTCGGGCCATCGGATTGTTTTGATGTGTCTATTTCATAAAAATAGTGAAAGAAGTCAGCAGGAGCCACGGGCCTTTCAGATGTGTTACATGGGCATTGTGGGGAAAGTGCTTCATGTCAATATTCACTTTGGAATGCAACAACTTTTCTGTAGAATTGGGCCAAATAGGACTTTGTCTAGCGAATGAAGCCGGTGCTCATTCTCGATGAATTGGAGAACAGCGTTCGTGAGGTTCTTGGAGTTGTTCCTGTGCATTTCCTACAGCGGACCATGTGGTATACCTCAATCATATTTAGCAATGTAATACTTGCCCATCCTCAGTGCAGTTCGCCCAACCCCAATGGAGTGGTGGGGTAATAAACAAAATGAAATAAAAATCACCGTTATGATTATTATCTGAACTTTAGAATAGATAATTATGAAGGGTAACAATGGAGTTATGCGGACACCAAAGTTTAAGTTGATTTGACAGTTATCAACCGAAATAAATATGATTACACCTTGGACTGTGAATTTCTGTGGGGTCTGGTAAAAATTGCTGTCATTACGTTTATAATGCAGTATATTACTTAGCAGGACATTAATTTTAATAATGAACCTGAGGGGCCACACAAACCCAATGTCAGTATTAAAATGAAAATCAAAAAAGCTACCACGGAATTTTAAAATGTTTATAGTTCCTGGACGTTTTCTGAAATTGCTACACGTTGGTGCACGACATTTAATGGTGTTATTTATAAATAAATAAGAATGTGACGACATTGTCTATATAGACCTCAGTCCAATGTGCTATGATGAAAAATTTCAATTCAATTAATGTGAAATAGTCTTTAAAATCCATGCATTCAAAAATGTACAGAATATTCGACATCTGCAAGGCGTGATAAACATTGTTAAAATTCTGTGGTCGTTTCTTGAAATTAATTTGAATGCTGTCACCAGGTTTGTGTGGCCGCGAAGGTTCATTATTACAATTAATGTCCTGCTAAGTAATATGCGGTATCTTAGTGGAAGCAATTTTTACGAGACCCCCACGGAAATTCATTGTCCAAGGTGTAATCATATTTACTTCAGTTGTTAACATTACTGTCAAATCAACTTCAACTTTGGTGTCCCCTTAATGGGGAACTAGCCTTGGTCTGGGATTTAGGATTTTTGTTCATAACTAGCTAGCCCATGCCTGTAAACATACATTCCATCACTCTGTTGCATCAAAATGACATTACTGGATAAATTACGGCACATT
>KZ539693.1:2978-15435 GCA_000934665.2 Catajapyx aquilonaris
CCCCCCCCCCTCTCCCCAGACTTTGCGAAACTTTGCCACAAAGTCCAGCCCCGGTGGCAGTAGCTAGGGCGACATTCTGGTTTTCTCTTGTCCCACCTGCCCGTCATCATTCGCAACATCTGGCCAGTTGCAAAAAAAAGTGGGGGACACAGAGAGGTCGTGTCACCCATTTCGCATAAAAATTTGCACAAAAAATTCTGCAAGAGAGGACTTGTCTTCGTTATCTGGTCCGTGCTCCTCTTAGGTCAACACCCACGTTTTACTTACGCCTGGATTAAAATCGCTGTAATTCCAACCCTGCCAGAGTTACTCCAGTGTAGGTGACCTCATGTGGGGCAAGTTACTCTCGCAATTTGAACCAGTACAACTTGCTCCGGGGTAACTTAATCCGGCTGATAACAACCAAAGGTGGTAAGGACTGGCTGATGACGGCCAAATGGGGTAACTTCCGGAGCAAATTGAAACAGCACAACTTACTCCAGGGGTAACTTACCCCAGATGATAACAGCCAAAGGGGGTAAGTAATTACCTTCATAGAAATTTGAACCAGCACAACCTACTCCGGAGTAGGTTACACCAGAGGGTATGTAATTATTTCGGAGCAGTTTGAGCCACCACAACTTACACCGGGGTAACATACCATAGCTGGTAACGCCCAAATGGCGTAAATCTTACGCGCGGAGAAATTTGAAGCAAAACAACTTGCTCTGGGGCAACTTACACCAGCTGATAACGACCATTGGCGGTAAGTAGTTATATAGTAATTTTAATCAGCACAACTTACTCCGTAGTATCTTACACTAGCTGGTATCAACTAAAGGGGGGAAGTAGTTACTCCCGAAGCAATTTTTTGAACCACCATAATTTGCTCCGGTGTATCTTGCTCCAGATGATAAAGACAAACGATGGTAAGTAGTTACTCCGGGGCAATTTGAACCAATAAAACTTGCTCCATCTGATGATGACCATAGAGCGTAACTACAGTAGTTACCTTCATAGCAAATTTCAACCAACAAAACTTACTCCGGAATAGCTTACAGTAGCTTACAACGACCTAATGGGGGTAAGTACTTACCCTCGGAGAAATTTAAACAACCAGAATTTTCTCCAGGGTAACTTACTCCAGCCAAATAGGGCGGAAGAATTTGAACCAGTACAACTTGCTCCGGAGTAATTTGAGAAATATGTTACTCGATCGTAACATTTGTTCCATGGATCGAGACATTAGAGAGGATTTTGCACTAAAACCAAATGCAACATCGTCTCAATCTTTTTTTGAGCGATATTACGTCACCAAATGGGTGCGTTTTTGTTCTCAATCGTTGATGACGTTACAGATAATTTCCTAACGGTGACGTCACACTTTCGAAAATATGCGCCTCATGACTTCCACTCGAGCAATTTCCACGTTAAACCCATGCCCAATCTAATCCAGCGTCTCATTGCAAGTACTAATGAATAACAGCAGCAACATGGCCGACACTTGAAGGCCCCGCCTAACTAATTTGCCTGGGAAGCATCACCACCTTCCTTCCGTCCTTCCTGCAGCCATTAGGAACAGTGACATTATTGCCTTCATTCCTGGGAATGAAGACGCCTCCCCTTGAATTATACCATGTCTGTCCTATTCTTGCAAGAATACTCCTCTTCCAACATTGTTGTGTATATGAGCCCACTTGGGGCCGGTCCAAATGGATGGGAAATTCGGGGAATCTCATATCCACGCTTGTTCCGGCTGAAACTTATTAGGCCTGAAGTATTCCGGCTGAGTCCGACGGGAATTAAGGCGCGAAAGACTGTCTTGTTCCTGTTCATAACATGGGGGGAAGGGGGGGGGGGGAGTTGTCACCAGATGGAGCGGGCTTAATTGTCAGGTTTGTTTTCAAGCCTCTAGAGGAGCTGATGTCAAGGAAGAAGCTAATTGGTCGGCACATGGGAGCCGCCATGTTACTGCCAATTACTGTGGGCATACGGTAATTAAGTATCGAAAAAAATTGTCATCCTTGTGGTCATCATAGATCGACAATTTTTCTGAGAATAACTGTTACATTTACCTAAAGTGTCATGTGGTTTTCCTCCATATGGTGTTACCAAATGTCAATAAGGTTAGCTGCCAGTGAATTTCTATTTGAAAGTAGCAATGAAAATATCATCTACTCCTAAGCGTTATTTTACTAAGATACCTCTGTTACAATTAAATATGTTCTTCAACGTTATTTTGCTAAGAATTTGACGGCTACAAGAAATTAGCTGCTCTTGAACTAACAGATACTCTTAACTGATATTTTAAAAATATAAGTTGAAAATAGCAGTTCTCGAATAACAGCTAAGAGTGTGAGCGCCATTTTCTAAAAAATGGGACAGTTACAAGTAGCAGTTTTAAATAACAACTATCAGGTATACTTAGCGCTATTTTCAGAACGTGACAGTTGTAAAGTAGCATTTCTTGTATAATAACTAAACTGCTAATAGTTATTTAATAAGATGTGACAGTTGTAAAGTAGCAGTGATAAATTACCACTCCTCTTAAGCGTTCTTTTATTGTAATACCCGCGCATTAATGTTGCAAATAGTTTACTTGAATAAGAGCAATTTTAAACGCTATTTTGATGACCGGGCATTTGAAAAGTAGCAGTAGTTCAATAACAGCTACTCTTAAGAGCTTTTATGTAATAATTAGACGGTTTCAAAAAATAACAGTACATAACAGCAGCTTCTCTTACGCGATATCTTCAGTAATGCGACGGCTGGAAAATAGCTTCTCTACAGTAACGGCTACTCCTAAGAGTTATTGCTCGAATAACGTGACCCTTCCACATTGTTTTGATGGTTGCAAGTATCATTTTTAAATAACAGCTACTCTTAAACGTTACTTTCAAGGCTGTTGATGGGAAAGTAGCAGGTTTTCAATATCAGCTGCTCTTAAGTGTTATTTTGAAGAATGTGAGGTTGATGTATAGCAGTGGTTTACAACCTGTGGGTGGCAACCCCCAATTGGGTCGCGAAGCCTTTCCGGGGGGTCACGCGGGACCGCAGTTATTTTAGTAAATTTTAAAAATAAACAATATAAATTTTAAAGGAAATTTTCAACTCCTACTATCACTCGTGGGGGGGGGGGGGGTCGCAGGTCACTTGACTATCATAAAAGGGGTCGCGACCCGAAAAAGGTTGGGAACCACTGATGTGTAGCATCCAGTTAACTGTTCCTGCGACTGGAAATATCCCTTACATTTCGACTAATAGCTATTTTAGTCGCCATTTTGGCTCCTCGTGAGGGACTGTTTTAACTGCTGTTGATTTGCTGATAACGTGACATTTTCACAATTTCTTAAGTATTTCCTGACCATAATATCACCCAAAATGCTTCCACTACCCTCCGTGTCCCCAACCAAAGCGACCTACTGCGCAAAACAAACTAGATTGGCCATTCATAACCTCCCGCACCAGCGCTCCATCTATTAAATCACCATCGTCAGTTAGATGAGCAAATAATGAACGACCCGCCATCTTCCTGCCAAGACTTACGAGGCCGTTGATTCCGACAACCCCCCTTCTCCAAAGTTTCCAATAAACTCCAGAAGATCACGGGTGTGAAAGTTATCGGAAGTATGACGTCAGAAAGTGCGACCGTAAGCAATATTGGTAACCTTCTAGAACCCCCATCATTGGTGTCTGGGAAAGGGGAAAGCTTTAGCCTGCAGAATTTAATGCTCCACAGTTTTCTCCCTGGCCACAATTTTCGGTGTGGATCACCGCTCCTCCGGCCGTTTAGAACCCAAGTGGGCCGTGCGAACGTGGCCCAAATACAAAGAGATGGGGCTTGCCGTCGACCAACCCTGGAGAAGACTTCAATCCGGTACCGCGGTACATCATGAATCCAACACGGCTCGTTAAGGCCTCAAAAGTGGTGTCCCGGGGAGAGAAAACTGCGTGCCATTAGTCCGGGTAATTTCGGACGGTTCCGGCCAATTTCGGCTGGGCCAATGCGGGATGAATACGCAAGATGGTCCAAATTACCCGACAGACTTATGAATAGTGCAGATGCCATGTCAACTATAGGCGGCCATGACACTTTAGGGCACATGTTGGCATAATTTATATGTCCGGGGTGAGTCATCACCATCGAATTGATGGCGAAACCTCTCTCTGAATGCACGCCTGCCACTCTCAGGGTCAGGCGAGGGATAGTGAGACTACGTGGACCTGTCTTAGTCGCCCCGGACAAACATTGCCGATTAATAGCGCTATTTTTTATAGAAATTTAGCTGTTTTGCTACTTAGCTCATTATGTCATGTTAGTTAAAATCATTGCGTAACATACGGAGGCCTTCACAGGTTAGGGTTAGATAATGAGGTTAGGTTAGGCTAGTTTACGTTACAACATAGTAGCAGTTCTTGAATAACTACTAGTCCTGAACGTTATTTTGCCTCAATATGACGGTTACAACAAACTAGCACTACTTAACGTTTATTTCTAAGCGCCATTTTGCCTGAATGTGACTTACAAACGTAGAAAAATATTTGAATAACAGAGTTATTCCAAAGGGCTATTTTGCCAAAATGTTACGGTTGTACCAAAGTAGCATTTCTTGAATAACAGCTCGTCCTGAACGTTATTTTGACTCAATATGCCGGTCACAACAACCTAGCAATTCTTAACATCTACTAAGAGTTATTTTGCCAGAATGTGGCTGTTACAAACGTAGCAGTTATTAAATAACAGCTACCCCGGAGCGTTATTTTACGAAAATATTACGGTTGTAATGAGTATCAGTTGTAAAAAATAACAGCTAGTCCCAAGCGTTGCATTGCCAAGATTGTGCCTGTCACAACATAGCAGTTATTGAATAACACCTACCCATCAGGGTTATTTTGTCAAAATGTTACGGTTGCAACAAAGTAGCAGTTATTGAATAACACCTACCATAAGGGCTATTTTGCCAAAATGTCAGGGTTGCAACGCAACAACAGGTTTGGAATAACAGACAGTCCCAAGCGCTATTTTGCCAAGAATGAGACTGTCACAACATGTAGCAGTTATTGAATAACACCTACCCATAATGGTTATTTTATTTAAAAATCCTGTAATAGCAACAAAGCAGCAGTTCTGGAATAGCAGCTAGTCCCAAGCGTTATTTTGTCTAAATGTGAGGATTGCAACGTAGCAGTTATTGAATAACAGGTATCCATACGGGTTATTTTGACAAAATTTGACGGTTACCACAAAATAGCAGCTTTGGAATATGTTAACAGTCACTTGGTCATCGCGTTTTAATTAAATGGTTTACGAAAATTTAGTGCAATTTATTCTAAGGTTTTATTGGACCCGGTACAGCTTGACACTGCCCTGAACTAACTCGTAATCGCTTCGAAACTGGTGGGCTCCACTCGAGGTCCGGAATACACAATGTGTACTTAGGAAAAGTACCGACGATGAATAGTCCGTCAAGGCCACGCCTTTTCCTTCAATTTTCCCAGGCACGTTTGGGAACCCCCTGGTCAATTGAGCAGTTTTTAAGCGGAATTTGCAGGAACCAATCGGACTAAAACGGTGCAATTACTGGAAGTACCTGAGCAACTCTAATTGTACAGGACATGCAGCGAAGCATCAGCATTGCCACAATTACGTGCAATACACAGACTGGAGATTGGCAGGTACTGACCTGAGGACTCCTGAGAATTGGGTGGGTGTGGCACCTTGTCCGGCGAGACGTCGTTGTCGAGGAAGACGTCGCTCTCTTCTCTTTTGGCCAGCTCGTCGGCCTTGTTCGTCGTCCTGCTGGAAGAACTGTCTCCGCTGTTCCGACTGGAGTTCCGGCTAGGTAATGCTTCTAGAAGGAAGATCAAAGCCGGTTAGGTTAGGGTAAGTCCGAACATGACGCAAGTACGAACATGGGATAATTCTAAATACGAAGGCAGTACGAAGTTTAGGTGAGGTAAGGTTAGGGTTAGATGAGGTTAGGGTTAGGTCAGGTTAGGGTATGTCCGAACATGAGGCAAGTCCGAACAAGGGGTAAGTCTAATCGCGGGGCAAGTACGAAGTTTAGGAGAGGTAAGGTTAGGGTTAGATGAGGTGAGGTGAGCTTAGGTTAGGATATGTCCGAACATAAGGCAAGTCCGAACAAGGGGTAAGTCTAATCGCGGGGCAAGTACAAAGGTTAGGTTAGATTAGGGTTAGGTGAGGCGAGGTTAGGTTAGGTTAATGTTAGGCGAGGTGAGGTTAGAGTAAGGTAGTCCGAACATATGCAAGCCCGAACATGGGGTATGTCTAAACATGGGGCAAGTAAGCTGTATGGATTTTCGTAAAGGCCAGTCCGGATATAGTAGACCTTTTAACAGGTGCACTTCGGATATAGTAGACCCGAGTCCCCCGCCAGATGATTCCTGACGTTATTTTAACGACTTTTACGCCAAAGTTACGTTAAAAGTCGTTAACATAACGTCAGGAATCATCTGGCGTGGGACTCGGGTCTACTATATCCGAAGTGTGTCCGTAAAAAGGTTTACTATATCCGGACTGGCCTTTAACTCCGAAAATCCATATTACTCAATACGAAGGTTAGGTTAGTTAGAGTTAGGCGAGGTGAGGTTATAGACTGTTAGAGTAAGGTAAGTCCGAACATGGGGTAAGTCCAAACATGGGCAAGTACGCACGTTAGGCGAGGTAAGGTTAAGGTTAGATAATGAGGTAAGGTTAGGGCTAGTTTAGGGAGCCAGGTTGGGTCAATGCTCATATTAGATTGGGTCATTCACACTGGCCAGACTAAAGTGAACCAGATTCAGACCTGGTTCAGTTTTGGCACATTATTCACAGCTATAGTTGGCAACATTGTATTCCCTTTAGGGATGAGGTTTTGGCAAGATCAATCTTGAAGGAAGGTTCCTACTTTGCTATATCCGGATTTCCTTCTCCTCCCCCTCCCCCTTCCTCCCTCCATCCCTCCCCTACCTCGCAAATTGACTTGCAAAATCTGAGCGAAACGCTGTTCTCTTATTAGCCTTCAAATGCTGAAGAGCCAAGTTCGCTCAGCCGTAGGCAAATCCCCCCTTTTCAAAAGCGTGTCTTTGCCGTGTGATTGTTAGTCTGATACATTGCGGTTCAGTCAGAGGTTGCTAGCGAGGTTGCTAGGGGAAAGCGGGACATAATTTTTAAGAAAGGGTCACGTGGCACTGGAAAGGGTTAGTGAAACGTCTATAACGTGTCAATAGCAAAACATTTATGCGGTTTATGAGAGAGATTGCAAAATTTTCCGAAGACATGGGGCAAGTCCGAACACTGTCTAATTCCGAACCTGGGGCAATTATGATCGTTAGGTAAGTACGAACACGGGGAGAATCTGAACATTGGGTTATTCCGAACATGGGGAAAGTCCGATCATGGGGTAATTGAAAACATTGGGTAATTGCGATCATGCGGAAGTCCGAATTTGGTAATTCTGAACGTAGGGCGATTCTGATCGTTAGATAAGTACGAACACGGGGAAAGTCTGAACATTGGGTTATTCCAAACATTGGGTAATTCCGGTCATGGGGGAAGTCCCAATTGGGTAATTATTCCGAATACAGGGCAAGTGTGAGAACCGAACAAATCCGAGTTGATGCAATAGCATTCAACTACAATAAGTTCTCAACAGTCAGTTCAAAGGATTTGTGTTCTAGCAACATTCCCAAGAACGAATAGTATTACAATTAAACTTGTAAGTTGCGTGGGATTGGATCGAATTGCATATTATGTCAGGTACTGTACAGGTAACAAGCCCCGAGGTTATTTTCGGGAGCTTTAGCACATAAACTTGACGGGCCCCCATTATTTTTTGGCGCACGTACGCCACTTTGCACTAATGAATTCCATTCCACAGTATGCCCTCCAGTACTTGGTACTGTCTCCAACGCAGAGCGATGATAATTATTGAAACTATGCGCATTTCCCCCTTGAAAGCCGTACTGTGCATTGCGATATTGACATACCTGGCAGTGCAGTATAAATCAACACATGAGTCGTGTACGAAGCGGCTCTAACAATATAATTATTACTATTCAAGAATAGTTCGCAACTTGATTAGCCCACTACAATATCTGGCTGCTACTTTTGTCGCAAATGCTCCTTAATTAATTAGAATTGGCTTGGGTCTGCGCCAGTATTGTCTGCGGTGAGTCATCACTCATCAGTATTGTGGAGAGTTTGAGGATGCGCCATCTATGTGAGACTCATGGTACAAAATATGTATGTTCAGCAACAATTTTACGATGTAGGAAAGAGAAGTATTGAAAAATTTGGGAAAGTCCGCACACTGGACAAGTCCGAACACTGGACAAGTCCGAACATTGGGTAAGTCCGAACATTGGGTAAGTCCGAACATTGGGTAAGTCCGAACATTGGGTAAGTCCGAACATCGGGTAAGTCCGAACATTGGGTAAGTCCGAACATTGGGTAAGTCCGAACATCGGGTAAGTCCGAACATCGGGTAAGTCCGAACATTGGGTAAGTCCGAACATTGGGAAAGTCCGAACATTGGGCAAATCCGAACACGGGACAAGTCTGAACATTGGGTAAGTTAGAACACGGGGTAAGTCCATTAGGTAAGACCGAACAACGGGCAAATCCTAACCTGGGAAGTGTTGCCAACAGTTGCAACGTCCAATAAAAACGGGCCCTAAACCGTTCCAGCAACTGATCAAATCGCCGTGTAAATCCGCATTAACCATAAGTCACCGTCACCTCCATAATTGCACCTAACTTTAAATGAGAAAAGAAATAGCTTATCCTCGCCTCTCTCCCTTCCCCCCACCTCCGAATGTATCGTATATCCTTCCCCCCCCCCCCCCCCCCCCCCCNCCCCCCCACCGGAGTAAAAGTTGGGTTCCGAATTGCTCCGTCTTTCGGCGACCGGTATGAGACAACTCCGGAGGTTTTGCGATTCTAATTTAGATTTACAGGGCGACTCCATGTTTTGTACGGAATTTATTATGGGAGTTAATCGGGCTTCTTTGGGGAAAAGCGGGCGCATTCATCTTTCGCCCCTTCCCCTCCCTCCAAAAAAAGAAGAAACTGTGAGGGAGGGGGAAGGGGGCAAAACGTCACGGAAAGAATCGTTTTCCGGTTTCCTACTTCCAAAGGGGGGGGAGGGGGGATAAACTTATGGAGAAATAAGATGATTGTTCATCCTGGCAAGCATTATAAATGAGATGCGATGCAATATTGTGCTTGAGGACTTTTAATCGAAATTGTTGCTTTATCTTTTAACTAATTTTCTATTAATATTGGCGTTCAGATTATTTTATTGTTTAAATTAGAGAGTTTCTTAATGCCCAAAAGAAATCATTTAAATTATCACTTTATTAAAATAATTTATTTTATTAAATTTAACATTTATCATTTTCCATTACAATAATTATATTAAATTTAACATTTATCATTTTCCATTACAATAATTATATTAAATTTAACATTTATCGGGTTCCATTAAAATAATTATATTTGTAACGTTTTTATCAGTTTCTATCAAAATAATTTAAATAATTTTCTTATCATATTTATTGTCGTTTTGTTTATTATTTTATTGCATTCATATAATCCCATTATAATTATTTTGTTTGTATTTATTATTTATTTAATTATATTTATTACTTATTATTGTGTGAAAGTATTATTTCATTACATAAAAATTATGTTAAGAGTAGGCTACGTATAAAATTTTGTGTTGATATAAATCATTTATATTAGTTTGAATAAAATTATTCCTTAATAATATTCTATTGGCTTATTAATTGGTTAATTAAAGATATTTAGATACAAATTTGCAACCGAATAGCACTTTTGCAATTTATTGTTATTAGTAACAAGGTCCGATAAAAATAATTGCTGGCAAAATTATGTAGGTAGCTGGGGTGAACAATCCTCTTCGTTCCTTTCTACTCCGGATAGTCCGGTCCACTTGTTCCTCCCTACCCAGAGTTTTTTGAAACGGGCCCGGATTTATGACGGTGGGAGGGTAGGTCATAAGTGGAGCGTGATTGATTGACTGCATCATGCGCAATAACTCTTCTAATTGCCCCTTCACTCTTAAACGTCAGGGTAGGGTTAGAGGCGCCCTCCTGTATTACGCATAAAAAAATTTGCACACGTGTTGCGAATTCCGGATGAGAAATGATGGTTTCGGGTGCAGCCTTTGGCACTCTGTTTTTTTATGGCTGAAAAAGGCTTGACGGTGGCAGGAATGCGCCGAAAACAGCGACAGGAACAAGCCCTCAGATAAGGTTATTTCTTTAAAAATATCATTTGGTGTAAACAATATTATGTGTAAAATTTTTCCATATTTAAAAAAGCAAATAAATACTGTTATAAGAAATAAAACAAATATGTGATATAAAAACAAATTTAAAAACAATACAGTCATTAATTTGGAAAATTATTCCTCAACATAATGAATATAAAATTTTTCCCAAATTAAATCAGTTGTATGTACAAATTTATGAATGAACTTATGACATTATTCAAAATAAAATAAATTGTACAATAATCATAAATAAAATAAATTGTACAATAATCATAAATAAAATAAATTGTACAATAATCATAAATAAAATAAATTGTACAATAATCATAAATAAAATAAATTGTACAATAATCATAAATAAAATAATTGCAAAATATTAAATAAAATAAATCGTACAATCATCACACATAAATAAAATAAATTGTACAATAATCATAAATAAAATAAATCGTACAATAATTAGATAAAAATAAATTATGAATCGTACAATAATTAGATAAAAATAAATTATGAATCGTACAATAGGCCTAATAATAATAGTACCCTATATGGCTGAGAATTTATTTTCATCTCTGTTTTTATTTAACTATTTTACCTCTAATTATTAGGGACAAAATAGTTAAATAGAAAATAAATAAAAATCAAATATAGAAACAAAATAAATTACACACAAAAATGGATTCCTATTACATAAAAGTCAAGTTTGTTTGTTTGTCCAGCAAGGTCACAACAGTAAATATCCCCGTCTAATCTGAAAAATTTGCAGCCAAGCTCTGATTGGATGGTGATTTTCACTCATTGGCATCTTGGCATGCCCTATACAGCTCCGATCAGCTCCGATTATTGGCAATAATGACATGTAACAATAGCTCACCTTCTTTCCTGACTCCGCTGCGAACCTCGTTGGTTTTGGGAGGCAGCGATGGTAGCGGAATTTCTGCAACGAGAAAAAAAAAAGCACAACGCAAACTATAATAATGCGTATTGCATATCCCTGGGTTTAATGCGACCGCACGCATATATATTGTGTTAAGAAGCGACCGGCATGGTTATTACGATGGAAATAATCGTTTAATAATCTTCGGTGAGTAGGGAGAATGGTATAGGGGAGGGTAGGGAGAGGGTAGGGGTGGGATGGCATTATTTTAATTAAACCCCAGCCGGAGATTAATCGCGCTGAAAAAGGGGAGGCCGTTAGCTTCAAGCCCAGGAATTTTTGGCTCCAGCGATAATTATCTCCTATTTCAGCCATGTTTATCCCTCCAGCCACCCAGGCAGAGTTGGATAAAAATGTGGGTATATGAGGCCTGGGTGTTCTGGATGTTCTTTACTTAATGCCCCAATAACATAGAGCCGTTGTTCAGGTATGGCGACTGCAACCATTTTAAAACGTGATCTCAGATAATAGCTGTTTAGAGTGGTAGTACTTCATTATATGCGAAATTGCTACTGCTAGTAAAAATAGCAGCGATTTGGAATAGTTACTGGCAAAGTAATTGAAAATAGCAGCTACTAATGGAGTGATTTACAATAACAGCTACTAGTGGAGTGATTTACAATAACAGCTACTGGTCGAGTGATTTACTGGAGCCCGTGGCTGGAGCCGCTACTAGTCGAGTGATTTACCGCAACGGCTATCAGTAGAGTGATTTACAGTAACAGCTACTGGTCGAGTAATTTACAGCAGTAGCAACTAGTCGAGTGATTTTCACAGGAAAAGCTACTAGTCGAGTGATTTTAACATGAAAAGCTACTAGTCGAGTGATTTACAGCAGCACCTACCCGTAGAGCAATTCCCAATAGCAGCTACTCGTAGTGATTTACTATAGCAGCTACTCGTAGTGATTTACAATAGCAGCTACTAGTAGTGATTTACAACAGCAGCGTCGAAATATACAGCTACTGACAAGACAGTTCCATTTAGCAGTGTTCACAATGTAGCATATTAGCTTTTTCTAACATTAGTGTCTTACCATAGAGCCTGATGGATCCTTCAGTCTCCCCGAGCGAGTTCTTGGATATGCACCTGTACTTCCCGAAGTCTCGCTCCCTGAGGTTCCGCACAGTGAGCTTCATGTGTGACCTGTAGCTGTTCTCAGAGGTCTCTGTCTTGTACTTCTTGGTGGAGAGAAGCATCACGTTGTCGTACACCCAGTAGCTGATGGCCCTGGGGAAGGCCT
>JYFJ02007499.1:0-15449 GCA_000934665.2 Catajapyx aquilonaris
TACAGCCGTGGCTAGGACAGTCCTACTGTTGGCATTTTGAGAGCCACGGGTTTTGTTTGTTTTGATAAATTGTACTATGTCCAGGGTTTAAAAAAAAGTTGGTCACATGTTCTGAATAGTGGTCAGTTTTGAGAAAATGGCCGCCATCTTGAATTTTTGAAATTCTTGTAAAATAATATTTTTGGTGTCTAATATAGTAGGGTTGTTATATATCATTTTATATGTTTTCAGGTGTGCTGAGTTCAAAATGAGCAATGAATGTGCTTCATATATGATACAAAGTGTGATATTAGACATTTTCAAGTGAAATTCTTATGCAAACACCAGCGCCGTATAGGGTAGCCCCCCACCTATAGTCGCCCATATCTCGAAAACGCTTGGCTAATGCGACTTTTTACTTTCACCAATGAATTTCTGGCCTGCGATTTACCCCTAGTGTCATTTTCGGGCCGATTGGCCGATTGCACTACAGACACTTCCCTTGTCAGTGCCCCGACGTATATGACTGCCTTCCTAGCCACCAGAGGATCGATTTAAGTATAGGAGTATAGTGCAGAGACCATAACATCTGTATCAGGTGAAGCTATCATAACTATTTCAACAAAATCAGTTTCAACTGTGTTTTCAATGTGTTTCATGATCCTATCATCAGCTTCCTCGGCATCACAAATGGCACCAAACTTATAGCACCATCCACCAATTTCAAGCATATTATCAGATTCTTGCCAAATTCGGCACAAATAATTGTAACGTAGCACAGGTTCAAGCTGTACTGAAATCTTTGCAGTCGAGTCAACCCGAGGCGGGAAAAATCAGAGAACAGACACAATCCTTCTTTTCATCAAGTTTAATGTCACAAATGGTTTACAACGAACAAGTCAGGCATTTAACAAGTGGTACAGGACAAATCACTTATACTCACAACACCGCATGATGCTACTGCAGCTAGAGTGATGACCAGTTGACCTGAAGAGGACACCCGTTGCACTACTCTCTCCTTCTAGATCCTTTGGCCAGCGCTCATGCTGTATTTGTACCCCTTAACACCCCGGAAGTTTGGTCAATGCGTGAACTATTTTTGTGGCTCATCCTTGAGTCTTAATTTACTGTTAAAATAGCGGTTTTACATCACATGAGTTGACAGGAACCTTGATAACTTTCCTGTTGAGGCGTCTGAGTCGGATGTAATAACACCCTATTCTCAGAACCAAGGCCACACTTTTAGAGTCATTGCCAGGGTAACATATACTTTTGGGTGTGGCGGAAATCCTTATCAAGGTCGTTCCGCGTAGGTTGCCCAATAGGTGATGATGATCTCATAATGAGATCATCCTTCTTTTCGGGAACTTCCTCCAGATATTTCTGGTTGCTGGTGTAATATTCCCGTGACTCCTTGTTTATTTTATTTTTCATGCCAATCACGACAATATCATTAGGTTGTTTGTGGCCTCCTTCCAAATACAACGGTATTCCGCTGTTTCTCTTATTCACAATCCAGTCAATGAATAGCTCCTGAAATTGAGTTTTTATTAGCTTGATTGACATTTGACCCCTAAAAGAGGGGTCAAGGGGTCATGCAACGGAGGTCACTTTTGGTCAGATTTTCTCCTATTGGGGTCGCCCACCTACCCAACAAATTTGAAGAAAATCGGATGGAAACTATGGGATTTGCTAAATTGACATGTATCCCTAAAATAATGGTCAAGGGGTCAATATGACCAGGTCATTTCAGGTAGGTTTTTCATCCATTTTGGTGGGCCAACTACCCAACAAATTTGAAGAAAATCGGATGGAAACTATGGGATTTGCTAAATTAACATCGTGTAGGGGAGACCGGGGCACAGGGACCACTTTTGCACATTTGAATTTTTATATACCTACCTGTTATACCTACACACCCAATATTATTTTTCAGGCATGGTGGAGATACTCCTTGGTAATATAAGTCACTACTATATTCACAGGCAGTGCCATCCTTTTGGCTTTAAAAAAAATTAGAAGCGACCCCCTGCAAATGGTCCACTGTACCCCGATAGGTGGGGCACAGTGGTTCGGAAGTGATTGGGACCCCTAATTCACACAAGAAGTTTATTATCATTGCTTAACATTTTTTTTTACAGCTGTTCATTTCGGGACACACTGTGCATTTCGGGGCACAGTGGTACATGGACCACTGTGCCCCGGACAGCAGCAACTGACATAATTCTATGATTGTAACTTCGATTGCAAGTTAGGCTTCCCAAACTTCCGGTATTCATGGACAAAGGGCGGCACTATTCCACAAGATTTTTATATCAGGCTCATGTCCAACATCTACGCCTGAAGTGGCATTTAAACTGTGGGTTAGTAATTTACTTCACTTATCTTCAAATCGATTTCGCTGGATATCTATCGATCGATCGATCGCTAGCCGTTGCCAGCCATGTTGGCAGGAGCATGGCAGTGACTTGTTTCACGAGGTACCAGATGAAAAAAATTTGGCGGCTTTTTCGATTTTTAAAATGGAAAGGTCCACTGTGCCCCAGTCTCCCCTACCCCTAAAATAAAGGTCAAGGGGTCAATATGACCAGGTCGTTTCAGGTAGGTTTTTCACCCATTTTGGTGGGCCAACTACCCAACAAATTTGAAGAAAATCGGTTGGAAACTACGGTTTTTATCCGCTTAATTGACCTTTGCCCCCTAAAATAAAGGTCACGGGGTCAATATGGCCAGGTGATTTCATGTAGGTTTTTCATCCATTTTGGTGGGCTACCTAACCAAAAAGCTTGAAGAATATTGGTTGGAAACTACGGTTATTACTTGTAAAATCCCTTGTCCATATCTTCCGAGTATGAGTAAGTTGAACGGAAACAAATGTCAACATGTCCATGAATCTGGCCCGACCCATTCGCTAATTTGGTCCGATAAGTGCATACAGCCAGAATGGAGGAATCTTCACAGGTGCAGTGGCGGCGGACGTTCGCTGTGGAGGAGCCATCACTCGGCCGGTCGTCTGGTTCGGGTCACGTCGGGGTCACCAATTTGGTGACCCTTTACTGATGCTCGTGTTGGCCCTGAAAAGGGCCGTTTGTAATGTTGGTCCTGAAAAGGACCGGTTGTCTGAAGTGCTGCTGATGCTGCTGTGGAGCTCGGAGGTAGTGTCTGCTGTGGTGACTGCTACGGAGCTCGGTGGTCGGTCGTCCCTGGTTGAAGGCTGCAGATGAACTGATGAAGTGAAGTTGCCCGCGCCTTGGTGTTGCTTTTTATCGCCAAGGCGCGGACCTTGTGGAGGTCGAGCCAGAGTTGGTCGACTCTATGGCCTTGAAGGTTTTTGGAGGGAAAAGAGACGGGGACAGAATAGGTTTGGAGGCCGATGCGAGTCAGGGGACATTTGTCCGTGAGGTGAAGCCGGCAGGGCATGGCGTGCCTGCCGGCTCACCATAGGGTAATTCCACGCCAGAGTGTGATTATCCAAAAATTCAGTCGCGCATTGTTAGCCCTCATACTGAAATCAAGGGTTAGGTTGAACTTGAGTTATAATCTGCATAGTTCCATACAAATATTTCATTTTCAAAGATCATTAGGTATCTCAATGTTATAATGTTATGATAATCAGCTAACCATTGATTTACTGGATTGTAACCAAAAAGGAAATTCCATACAGTTATTGATAACATACAAGTTAGTACAGATACGGGTATTTACTGATGGCACAGTGTCATGTATTCCTAATCATGCTGTTTTTTTCTAAAATCTAGTAGCTGACATAAAGGCAAGATTTAAGACTCTGCGGGACGGGTACACCCGAGAGCAAAGGAAGATGGCAATGTCGGCGCGATCAAGCTCGGGAACAGCAGATGTGTATATATACCACACCAAGTGGGCCTGTTTATACGAGATGATGCGATTTCTAGGGGACACGAAAGTGGAGAGAAGGTACTATAGACTGGTGGTGAGCTAAAGCACAGGCTCTAATTCATACATTTTCTCTACAGCACATCTGGGAATGTTTCATCGGCATTAGGGGAGGAGGGAACCCCTATCACCTTTTACATTGATAATGAGAGAGGAGGGGGGAGCCAGGATGATGGTGGAGAGAGCCGGTATGATGGTGGCCAGGATGATGGTGAAAACTCGAATGATGACTATGGTCCATCCCCTTAAAACTGACACACTGAACCTGGCGATGGACGACGCTGCAATTCAGCAGAACGTAACAGAAGCAGCACTGAAATGGAAAGCATCAGCCCCCCCCCCCCTCACCTTAAAAGAAAAAAAAAACCAGACATAATCGAAGATGCCATTTTGAAACAAGTTGACGTCATGAGACAACTATCCAATGTTGACGATTGCGAACATTTCTGTCTCTCCTTTGCAGAGACGATGAGGCAGATGACTGTGCAGCAGAGGGACCTTTTCAAAGTAAAAATGACTCAGTTGGTATACGAAATAAAGTATGGGGCCAGTGGAGAATAATTTCCAGACTTGTTCAATTAATTGCAGCATGTTTATTTTCCTTTCAGTCCATAAGTTATATTTCGTTACACTTTCTACAGGACCGACTATACCCAGGGGATGGTAAAGCTGAGGGGTTTATGAAGTCTTTTGTATACTGTGGACTGAAGTCTGTTGTACTGTACATGGCTGGACATAACATTACACTATAGCATCAAGTGACTAACCCCTATACACCTATAGGGTAAAGTATTCACCTGTTTGTAGATTTAAAGCATTTTTTCTCCTTTTTTCATACACGAGGTACCCCACGTATTGTCCATTGCCATGGAACTGCTCCACTTTCACTGCAGAAAAACTCTGTAAAGGCATACCTAACTCGCCCTGCCAAAATGCTGTGGTTCCGTGCACTCGCACCTCCTAGTCCTAGGAGCCCCTGTGGTTCTTCTTCACTCCGAAGGTCATATGGGATTCAGCCAAATCGAACGGAAAACCAGAGCGGCTCTGGTTTTCCGTTCGATTTGGCTGAAAATTGGATATGTTGCAGCCCAGACCATCCTGATCAATGTTGGATAGGGACATTTCGAGGTAGGGCCTACAGGGAGCATGCTAATATTGCTATTCATCGAAGAGACTAGAAGACTGCTGTGAGAGAAACCTCGCTTCCTTACATTGGCCCAATGAATGTTGAAGTGCAGCTGGAGGAAACTCCAGATGACAACCTTCAAGGAGTAGAATTTGAACCAGATGAATAGGTAATAAATATTCATAGATAATTTAATGCAATAACCACTGAGTTCCTGAGACTTATTGTAGTCTATACCCTATTACCTGCGGAGGTCATTAGCATGCTCCCTGTAGGTCCTACCTCGAAATGTCCAGGCTATCCAACATTGATCAGGATGGTCTGGGCTGCAACATATCCAATTTTCAGCCAAATCGAACGGAAAACCAGTGCATATCCCATATGACCTTCGGAGGTCAATAGCATGCTCCCTGTAGGTCCTACCTCGAAATGTCCCTATCTAACATTGATCAGGATGGTCTGGGCCACAACGTATCCAATTTTCAGGCAAATCGAACGTAAGGCCACTCGCCCATATATTTTGTGCCTCCTCCTTTAAATTTAAATTTAAATATTACATTCATTAAAAATTGTTCAAAAATAAAATTCCTTGATTACTAATGTTTTAACTAGGGAGTACCTTATAGCATGCCATCTAGAATCTCTGACTGGTCGTGCATACGTAGAATATTGCAATTATTGGCCTTTTCCAATTTGTGAAACAGTATAAGTGATGAATACATTGCATACAATTTATATTTCAGGAAGCAAAAGTGAAAACACGTGGAAATGGAAAGAAGAGGTGTCAAGGGAAGTGTTGCAAGAGGGTGCTTGAATGTGAAGTGTGCCAGAAGAAGTTCCGGAATTCTGCTCATTTGGAAAGACACATGCAAACACACACGGGCGATAAACCATTTCAATGCCATGTGTGTCCGAATCATCTACAACGTCACATGCAAACACATAAGTTATAATTATTGATATTATAGTGAGGTTGGCCCCCCGACCGAAGCAGGTTGGCATAGTGGATAAGGCGGCCGACTTCTAATCGGGAGGCCCTGGGTTCGAATCCCGGGCCGGCAACCTTGACCGTGGTTTTCTGTGGTTTTCCACGGTCTTTCTAGGATAATTCCGGGGTCGCTTCCGTATAATAGGCCACAGACGCTTCCTTCCTTCCCTATCCTTGGAGGTTGAAAGGAAATGCTGGGCCAACCTCCTTAAATATAAATTATATAAAGTGAGGTTGGCCCAGCATTTCCTTTCAACCTCCAAGGATAGGGAAGGAAGGAAGCGGCTGTGGCCTATTATACGGAAGCGACCACGGAATTATCACAGAAAGACCGTGGAAAACCACAGAAAACCACGGTCAGGGTTGCCGGCCCCGGGATTAGAACCCAGGACCTCCCGATTAGCAGTCGGACGCCTTATCCACCATGCCAACCTGCTTCGGTCTACCTGTACACTATCTGTATAACAGAGCATAATTGCTAGGCGTTTTACAGATCGTTACGTGCTAGTTGGAACTCATCGAGACACTTGGCTGCTAGGTGCTGTTGATGCCAAGAGTGGTTCCATAACATTTCTTGAAACAGCTCGAGTTTTCGGCTAGCTGGTTCGAGAAGGTGGTAAAACTTTGCAACATTCTTAATCTGAACAAGTTCATGATATCATTCGGTAAAAATGAAATAACCGTAATTATAACCAGGTTGGCTTGGTCATTGGAGGCGAGGGGGGGGGGGGGAGAGNGGGGGGGAGAGTGCTGGTAGCACCACCAGATGACAGTTTCAGGAAGACATAAAGAAAAGAACAGTTGGCGTAGGTCATTTATAGATAAGTCAGAGAGCATGATCAATATTCAATAAATTCATTTGCTCCACTACATTGTACAGGAAGTTAAATAAATGTCATCCATATATGCTCGTATGCCTTATGATTAATTTTTGCACTTGGACATTTTCAAATTTGGTGCCAATAACCATCAGAGTCCTCTCTCTCCCCAGCAGGAAGCAGGCTGATGCTTTAGCAGGAACACGACAGATGGAACTTACTGCCACCTTCTTATCCAACGCGATCAAATTAAAGGTGCTCCGCCGATTTGCCACCTATAGGCTAGCTTGTGTTATCAGTAGGAACAGTATAAGCGGCGAGGGTCAATTCAGAGTGACCGATTATCTGGGCCCGACCGACGTGATTAGGAATTTACCGGATTACAGACAGTAATTGCAGATGACGATTATTTTTGTCTCCTTCCATCCCACACTCTCTCCCAGCCGATGCTATCTGGTGTAACAAATGGGTGGCAGCTCATTGCTCGGATAAGGGGATTTGGCCATACTGACGAGAGGCAAATCGGTGATATGTGGGCCGGCCCGAGTGGCTTCAATCTTCCCACACAATATTCAGCTCCCCCACCCCAAGCTCTCCCTTACCCGAATTAGGTCATTTAAAGCTTCGGGGACAATCGAGATGACGCCATTCCTGCACGCCCATTTTGGGTAATGGGCCACGCTGGGAGGGTAAGGATCTCTGGGTTAACAAGTTGTGTCCAGCAGCCTGTATCGATCCCTGACTGGTATCACTAAAGGGGTACCCCGCTTTCACAATATGTGAATGGCAGGCACTTTCATGGCCCGCAAAAAGAGTGATGCACGCTGTCCTGCACACCATTTTTGGGGATCACCTGCTCTGATCAATTTGGTGTCGGGCTTAGAAAATTCACAATTATGAGGTACATCAATTCTGTATAGGAAGTGGCGATTTTCAAAAATGAGAAATCGTACCAAATAGCAAATACTGGACTTAAATTTACTTAAAATTTTCAACCGTCTTCATTCCACAAATCTGTCGAAATAGATGTGCTATTCCGGTACGTAACGCCTACATATTTCCTGTATTTTAGGTAAGCGCAAGATAAAAACTTGTGTGAAAACTTTAAGGCACAAAAATTGCACAAAAATGTACCAAATCTCTATGACGCTATGCTAAAGATGGTGCGATATATAGTTATATACTCCACAGGGGTGCAAGAATTAGCCTATGAGCTATGATGATGATTAAAGTACACGTTTTTATTGATTAATATGGGAGAACTGCCTTCTACTTGGCGTAACATAATGAATGTCAAAATCTATTCCACTTAAAATGTTCGGTGTTGCATACTGCTGCTGTTTTGGTTTGTTCGAATTATAGCATTATAGTTTGTTTGTTTTTAATATCCTGTGATAGGGCCAGGGGCCATAGGGGGGGGGGGGAGTTCCTAAGGGAGGGAGCTCTTAAGTAGTCATTTCTGACCCTCTTAAATACCAGCCCTTTTCTCTTGGGCCTGGGCAGAGAAGGGAGTGTAATTCTGCCCGGACATATCTGGTGAAAATCGTAAAAAGACCCGACCAAGCAGAGGTGACGGGGATGGGATTTGAACCCCCGGCCTCCCGCTTGGCTGGCCAGTAGCATAACCACTAGACCACCATGCTCCCCTAAATTAGCTTTGTAGTGGGCCTCCATTATCCGCTAGTTCGTTATCTGGGGTTTCAGTTATCCGCAGTTTATATGAAATAAAGAGGCTATTAATGAAAATCATTAAATTATAAAAATCCAACACATTTTTATTACGATATAATTATTCTATTTTATTGTTAATTATTTTGTTGATGTCTAAACGTGTATAGCTCGTAATTAAACTGTACCATATATATTAACCCTTTAATTGGCACCGTATTTTTGGAGATAAATGAGTTTTTGCTGATTATTTTGACAGTGCTTCAGTGGGGAAAATATGGTTTCGGTATTATTCGCTGGTTTTATTTAACCGAAGAGGGGCTTGGCACAAATTATTATCCGCGGATTACGGGGACTTACTGTATTAGTGACACCTTGTGTTTCAGAGTGAAGCTTACACCTGCATTAGTTGAAAAAATGTTTCATTAAGTTGGTACTACTATATCGCCAAATATTAGTCGACTAGCAGAAACAATCGTCTATTCCCCCTCCTCCCTTGTCAGCTCTCTTTTGCTTCCCCACTCTCCCACCCCAGGGAGCCAACAGGAGTAGTGATGGGTGGAGGAGACATTTCAGCCTATAGTATGGGCTTAATTTTGAAACACACGGTATTGAACATGCTATACTATATTAATGAAAAAGTCACTTTCAGCTTATATGAAACCAAGTAAAAAAAATTTCCAAACTCATTCCACCAGTGGTCTGCAGACCCCCAGGGATCCCTGGGCTTGCACAAAGGGATCCGTGACATTATTTGGGTAATGGCTGGTCATTATTACAATATCAATATACGTAGCCTTTTACGCCAAAAAAAGGGCAATACACCGTCGGGATGTTTAATTTAGAGGTGAGCACTATGTTATTATTAGGTAGGTTACTTAAGTTATGAGAATAATATATTGTTCCACAGAGTAATGTACCAGAGTACTGCAAAGTATTGTACAAATAAAACAACAAAAATTAGCTAATTTTAAGTTGCAACTTAAAATAAATATTTTAGACCAACGCGACAACTTTTAAATTAGATGTAGGTTATGATAAACTCATTACATCAACCGCTGCATTCGTGGCGACGGAAACAGTGATGGTAAAGCAATGAGTTATGGATTTTGCATTTTGAAACAAGCGTATCAGTTAGTTTGAAACATTGTTATTGTCATCCGCGTTAGGGTGCAATGATGAAACGCAACAAACCAATAATAACAATAAAATACAATGACTATCAATTAATGATTATTATAATTCCGACCGATGCTGCAGGAGGAGGTACAACGCATAAACAAAATGCCCTCCGGCTGATTGAATTTGGGGTGGTGGAGGGTGGGAGTGTTTGGACAAAGGGGAAAGAGCAAAAAAATAATGATTCCATCGCCGGTGTGGCAAAGTGCAGCAGTGCAGCAGCGCTTTGATGACCATTTTCAAGTTGATGACACTCGGGGCGGCGCTAATCTCGCCAGGCTGTGTGGCTAAACCCTGATGAAAAAAAAACGCGAAAAAAGGAGTGGGCAAAAAAGCAAAACATAAACGCCTCTGCCCGTCCCAATTCACTTTTGACTGCCTAATTATCAGCCAAACGGTCTGCTAATGGGGGAAATATGGACAAGATTAGCTCTGCGGAGATGAAAACGTGATCATCCGCGACTGTAAAGCATTGCGTCATCAAGATGCCAATCAAATTATGTGGGAGCCAACCTTTTGGGATCATTTTTTGTGCCTCAACAGAGCATGAAAACGAATGAATTGCAATGTCATTTTTGCATGATGTGGTCATATAGGCCTGTCTTTAAACCCGGTTAGGGATTCAAAACGCCTTTGAGTATTTTTAAACCGCTGTTATTTACTTGAGTGCAGATGTATATTGACATTTTTTTTTGTTTCAACAGGATGCAGGGAGGGTAATCCGGCAGTGACACAAAGCCGATGTGTAAGCTGCTGGTTGCTCCGCATAATGAAAATTGCATGCTAAATGCAGCAATAATCGTCCCTTTTTTGTTTTTGCAATCTGAACCCCACAGTCAGGTTTGGATTTAGGGAGCCAAGGATTAAGCAGGGATTACTGTGCGGGAGGTTTTGTGATGCACACGAGAATGTGCGATCTATCATGGCTCAAACAGGCGTTTTTAATGTTAGGTCAAAACTCAGAACACACTTGCAAATCACTGCAGGAATGACTGAAAAATCATCAATTAAGATCGTGTTAACGGGTGTTCCAGCATAAGCGACCTTAAATATTCATGTAATATGTAGCTAGAAGAGGACAAATTGTGTCAGTGTACTCACAGCCATGTAACGTAACTTATATTTAGGCTTTACATTGGGCAAAAAGTAACGCCTATGTAAATTATGCAAACTTGGCTGTGAATGTGTACAGTAAGTATGTGTTGCGCAGCCACGTTGACACCTTCATTGTTTTTATTTTTCTAAAAGCTTTTACACGTAAATGCATGTCCTTACTGAGTACTCTGTAGATGATGACGTAAACAATGCAAACATTATGTTGATAGTCGGTGGAAACATTTGCACATTATTTGCCTCGTTTTCCGCAAAGCTGCCACATATTTCAGATCCTAGCAATGTATCACAATGGTTTAAAAAACTGTCGGTCAGTGAATCCTCAGCCAAATATTTGAATCGCTGATTTTTAGCATGGAAAAAAACCATGCCCTAAGCGTGAGGTAAGCCAGAGGTAAGCAGTATAGAAAAACACTGAAATTTTGATTTACATTTACGATGCCAACTTTACGTATCATGCGGCATGACGGGGAAAATAATTGCCCATCTATGAGAGCACGGCAAGTACTACAGTATCTGTTTCTAAATTATTATTTTATACAGAGACAGAGGTAGACTGGGGGCTGTAAGGCCATGTCGGGGCGGCACCCTTAAACTAAATCTTAAAGAGAGAGGTAGGCTACACTGTCAGATGTAACAATGAGGGTGTGGAGGATAAACAAAATGGATGATTTATTTCAGCTGCACTTGACTCCCGCGTACACACCATACAAATGCAACTGGAGACAGTAATATTCATTGTGTGGAATGTTGCAACTAGTGTACCATTCTGTTTAAGGAATGTAATTATACTATGGCGCTGCATTGTGGACATTACAGGAATGTAAGGATGATCGATGATGATTAGCAATATATTGATAAAGTTGGCCAATTTGATTTTTAATCATGATAGAGAGTGATTTCTTCTGTGGAGAGTTATAAGGCTTCCTTATTCAAAGCGTGCTTCTTTTCTTTCCTGCAACGAAACTGAAATTTCCGTAATATTACCTGTGGCACAAACATTCATAAGACTTCTTGAGAAGATAAGTGTTCCTGTAATATAATAATTCAATATCGAACTTTCCCCGACAGATGCCGATGCACAAATCACAGGTTTTCCATCTTCCCATGCTCACGGTTCATATTTTCCGCAAACATCTTCAAACACCGTGCGTTTGATGTTAGAGGTAGGCAAATGGTTACAAAACCTATTATCAAGAAACTGGAGTCTCCTAAATCCCATTTCTTCCAATGATATCACTGTAACAAGGCCTATAAGCTGCTTAGAGAGGTCCCCAGCACAGCGAAGCATCAGTATCCTCCCTGAATGTACAGTACAGTATAGGTCCATACTTTGAGAATGACTGTCGGCAACTTTGTCCGATCGTATGCACACCACTGATTTCCAATTGAAAGTAAGCCTAGGACATGGCAGAAGAACTGATGCGACGCGACGTCAAGCAGACACGAAAATTATTTGCATGCGGGAGAGAGGCCCCCCCCTCCCAAGGGAAATAGTCACCGATAGAAAGCCACTACTGTAGGGATCCTTCGGATTGTGCGGGCAATTTCCCTGGAATTTTGCCTTATCGTCTTTATTTCCCGCTTCTTGTGAGAGAACCTCTCCAAGACTTGTTTGCGTATCGCTCTTGAGACGAGGCAATTTGGATAAGAACAGATAGAGAAACCGGGTCAAGATTGGGGGCCAAAGCTTTTCCTTGTTTGCAGAGGGATCAAAAGATAGTGAAATTCCACAATCACGAAAAAAACGAGCCGCAGACACACACTGTTTATTGTATCGTTGAGAAAATCAATCTCGTGCAAAATGGATTCAACAAAGCTTCTTGTAAGCACGATCATGCTGCCAATTCCGCCATGTTTATCTGGTGGCGGAGTGAATAAGTTCTTAACTCTGTGCGATAATGAAACATTAAATCAATCTATAGAATGCATTATCTGGAGCCTGATGAAAAATTGCTTGTCGTCAAGAGTAGGAAGAATGAAGGGTTAAAGGCATGTTCCCATTACAATGGCGGTAGAATTTCAGCGAGAAAGATATTAGAAACACAAGTCCCGATGCAATTTCTGTACAAAGTTCTTGGTTGAAGTTTTCTAGGTTAAGCTTGACATTATGATATGCGTGGTTTTACCCAGCTAATATAGCATTCAAAATTAGTGCTCCAAACATTGTTTCCTGGCAGACATCACGGATCTGATGGAAGGGTTAAATGACGCATTTCAACATGGGTTGATCACGTTTAGTTGTGTTTTTTTCGCATTTCAGCTCCAGTGACCATACTTCTGAGAGATTGCCTAGTTATTCCCTGGGGACATAATTATGGCCACACGTGAGACAGAAGAATCATTTGCAAATGTTTTTCTTTTTGGTCAAAACTCAGCTTCAACACACATGTGAAAGGGGAAAGCAAAAAAAAAGTTCACGAAAGAGATAACGCAGCTGTATACTTGGGCACATCGATCGGAGAGCAATAAGCTACACAACATTAACAACTTCGGGCGAAATTTGAGATAACTAAAAGGACCCGGATACTTGGAACACACTGTACCGTATATGGACAATCAGTACATTACACGTACAGTGAGCGCACGCTACGCGTAAGAAGTATGTTACGCAGTACTTGGAAGTAACCAATTTGCGAACAGGAAATTGTGTCCAGTCATGCATCACTCTTGATCACTAGCCTGTCAAGACAGTACTTGTGTACGGTACACTTGTAATAAATAAATAAAGTGATACTGATGGAGAGTGTTATTGATAAGGATTGCGTGATGTTTTTGCTCAGCGCAAATCTACTGTAAATGTCGTTTGCAAGAATCCGTTCAATCAAATTACTATTACTACAGTATTAAGTTCCAGTTGCATAAAGAGTGGTACGGGGGTAGTCTGAAAATAAGCTTCGTGATGCTACGGTTTCGACGCCATGCAACGGACAGGGTAAAGACGAGCATGTATTGAGCAGATACGATGATCCTTCCTCTACTTTACAGGATGGGTGGGCGCCTTTTTGCAACTTGTGCGCAGGCGCGGCAGCCGTCGGAAGAGACTGAGTGGCGAGCCGAGGGTGCCCGCCCATATGCCTCCAGGAGAAGTCACGTCAGACAGAGAGTGTAGGTCACATGGACTAAAGGAGAAGTGAGGGCATGTGTTGCTACCAGTGCAGTGGTCGGACATTGATCACCTGCTAGTGGAGGTGTATGATTCGGAGATGTCATTTGAGCAAATGGTTCGGGGATATGGTGCCAGCAATTCCGGAATAAGATCGCGAGCGTGAAGGGCGCAACCAGTGACCCGAACTACATACCAGTCTCGCCAAATTCCGACAGTGTCCTCACTTCTGCCTTAGTCCAGGCGACCAACACTCTCTGTCTGGCATGACTTTTCCTGGCGGTATATGGGCGGGGCTGAAGTCCCTAATTTCATAATACACACTTATATGGAGTGGCTCATTGAAAGTTCTGCTTTCAGAAAGGATACTTATGAGCAGTTTATTGGGAATTGCTTGAGTAAGACATAATATGGTACGGCTTAAATCAATTGGTGAAGGTCTGCCTTGTTTCAGTATTTTTATTCCACCACGGACATCACACTTCTATTTTTTACTGAAAGGAATGTTTTTGGTCTTATTGATGAAACCTTCTGACGCTCTTTCCTGACAAATCACAGATCCCTGGAATATCATACATAATGTTGGAAAAGCGATAATGAGCTTTCAGAGACAAAATGTATAACAGTGCCAAACTTGCAGGGGTGGGACAGGAGCCAGTGGAAGTGAACATCAACAATATTTATTCAAATAAGGATGCGAGCTAAATTCTGAAGAAAGCGATAAACCAGCCCTCAGTCACTCTCCATCTTTTCGCGTGAGCTTAGTTGATTTCTCTCACCGCGCGACGGGGGTTGGCTATAGTCGGCGCTAGAGTCAAGTGCCAGTACAGGTGGCGCCGTACCTAGCGGGGCAATTCTGCACAATTAGGGTCGACCCCGATTGCCTGGAGTCTTAAAGTCCTCCTTGGGCCACAACATGGTTCTCCACAGGAGGCCTTTCAGACTCCAGCATCGGAGTCGACCAGACCTATGACACTCCTCGAATACGGTAGGTTAACACCTGTGTCCTGGCCAGGCGGCGCTGATGGCGGAACATGGCGGATGTCCCTCCAGTGGAGCCTCCATATGGCTGCCGCCATCTTGAAGGCTCATTCCGGTTGGCTGGCAGTCAATCTGCCTACGGGTGGATGCCAAAAAAAATATGCCGAAAAATAAGTACGGTACTGCTCGGTACTGCTAGCTATCTTTAGTCATGTCTAAATAAAATAAAAAGTACACTTACAATGCTCTTTTACAATCACCTCCTGCTCGCATGACATTTTTGGTGTGTCCAGAATGCCTTCTGCACAATTTACCGAGCATTGTAAGTGTACTATTTATTTCATTTAGACATGACTAAAGATAGCTAGCAGTACCGTACTTCTTTTTCGGCATATTTTTTTTGGCATCCACCCGTAGGCAGATTGACTTGCCAGCCACCGGAATGGGTCTTCAAGATGGCGGCAGCCATATGGAGGCTCCACGCGTAATTTCGAGACGTGGATGGGCGAGCACCGGGCGCTTTGGCGCTTTGGCACCCTATCATCGCGGATCCGGCACGCATGCGCTCTCTGCGCT
>JYFJ02007500.1:0-15514 GCA_000934665.2 Catajapyx aquilonaris
CTCAAAAACCATGCCAACAACACGGGTGGGATAGGGGTTTTACCCAACCAACATGGCGGCCGCCTTTGTTGTGATGACGTAGCGTTAAAAGGCTCATACTGTGGTCCTAGCGCTCGTCTGAACGGTTCGCGTGGCAGGGGTAAGAAGACGCCCTTTGTTATGCTCTCCCGGGAACCGGTTGTTTGCGACGCATAGCCAACATGTTTGGAGCACACGACGCCCTGCCAATCCCACCGCGTCGCTAGGTGCGGATAAACGATAGACTTCCCAAGTAATCTAGGTAATCTAACCTAACCCAACCTAACCTTCCTTCCATGCGGATACAGTCCTGTCTTCAGCGGATACAGTCCTGTCTTCAGCGGATACAGCCATATCTTCAGCGGATACACGCCTATTCTATAGCAGATGCACGCCTAAGAGAGTAGGTAAAAGTGTGGCTATTAAGCTGCGCAGTAATTCAGTACAGGAAACTGAAGGGCCTACCTTGGTACCTTAGAACGAACTTCCCTCCAAGTTCGCTCTATGTTCTGAGTGTGTGCGCCAGTGTCGGGATCAACAAAGTTCACCGAATGGTTGACTTTAAGGTGCTGGAACCCTTCACTACTGAGACAGTCATAGGCCCTCCAACAGTCACTCATGATGGTCACATATCTTCTCCTTAATCACTGCCAGTAGAGTTTCCCTTGATCGATTGGCAACCCTCACCATGAATGCTTGCTTTGGATCACTTCTCAAAATCCCCCCAAAAATCCATTGGCCATCAATAATTCTGCCCCTATTGTACTTCCTTTTTCCAAATTTTGCCTCGTCCACTTCTACTACTTCTCCTTCTCCACCAATCTTGCCTTCGTGCGCATTAATAGCCCAATGTATTAATATATATAATTATATGGTATACATGAAGACTTATGCCTATAGGCATAAGTCTTCATGTATAAAAGCTAGGCGGCATAAGTATATATACTTATGCCGCCTAGCTTTTTTCTTCTTTCCACCTGCGACAGTCCTTCGACAGGTGAATGTTAATTATATTGGTCCCAATTTACCAGGTATGCTTTGCCGCAAACCCCACAAATATGCGTCGCACTTATCAGCCCATGGTTTAAGAGGTACTTGAGCAAATCATCACGGACGATGGCCATAGGAAAAAACTCGAAACTTGTCAACGAGCACCCGTCGCACTGTTGCACCTCAAATCCCTCTATTCATTGTGACAAGTCACCCTGCCCGTGGGGTGATACGTACCATGTAAGACCCTGCCGTGCCTTATGATTCTGCCCGGGGGCGACAATCGGGGCGGGAAGGTGGAAGGGGCGACCCCGGGGCAAAAATAGAACTCGGAGCGGGCCGGAGTTCGATTTCGTCCCAGAACAGTGTCGCCAACAGTATCAACAGGGTATCGAGTATCGACAAGTGCAACCATTGGTATAAATAGATGGCCGCCGCGAAGAGCAATGGAATGTGTATACCATACTTCATGTTAAAATGTCTGTAACTTCTGTTCTACCCGGTAGTTTGAGCTGAGATTGCTTTTCCGCCACTCGGGAAAGTCAGCACTAGGACCCTATGCACTCAGTAGAACTGTAAGTACCACCGCGAACGCTGTAGGCCGCGACCCCCTAAACTCGATAACTATACCACACACACACACAGGCACAGGCGAGGTGCTGGGGGTCTCGGAGCTGTGGGGAGACGTTTGTGTACTGTGCCGGACACGGCTGGACATTTTAGCAGTCCAAGTGTTTACTTAGCTGCCAGGTAACGGGCGCGTTTTTACTAGAATCCGCTCAGAGCGTTTCGTGCGTAGCAGTGATGCCAGCAGCTCGGAATTATCTGTCTCCCGAATCCGGCACATAAAGGCCCCCTTTCCCCACCTCGATGGCCTACAGCCGCCTTGCGAATGCTTTCCGTCGTGTCCGCGGTTAATTCAAAGTCAAATTCCTCATATCTCGCAGTCAACCAGGCATTTCAGAGTACCCTTTCGATTGGCACCACTCTGTTGCTCTGTTTTTCCCGCCAATTTTGAAGGAACTTTTAGATGTGTCGTAATTTATCCAGTAATGTCATTTTAATGCAACAGAGTGATGGAATGTATGTTTACAGGCATGGGCTAGCTAGTTATGAACAAAAATCCCAGATCCCAGACCCAGGCTAGTTCCCCATTATCTACCCCAGAACGCTGAGCTCTAATTTTTGTGGATTATGTATCTGTCCAACAATTTACTGTCCGTCTTTGTGCGCCGCAGCCCAACAAAACTAACAAATGTTATTGTGGCTTGGCCAATAGCTGGAATGTGCTTGGTAAAGCCACAATAACATTTGTTGGCCTGCGGCCTGCATCGGCCGCCGATTCGGTCGGGGACAACAATCCCATTGCTATACACTGATGATTGATTCCGCTGGCGTAATGCCACACTATGACGGAAAAAGCGGCTTTTCTGGCATGGAAACCAGGAGGATTGGTAGCTGAAAGGACCGCATGGTGGCAGCACGGTCGACGGAAATTCCGCGTGAAAAAAAAATGCAAAATCATTCGGCGACGGAATTTCCGTCGCGGAAATTCCGTCTAGTGTGGCAGGGCCCTTACTGTCAGCCTTGTTCGCCTCAAGCCTCAAGGCAAGGAATGTTAGTATGTTACGGTACCGTAACATTCCTTGCCTTGAGGCGAACAAGGCTGACAGATTCGGATACAGGCCACAGCTATGAGTTACAACTACATTTAGTACCTACTAAATGCAGTTGTAACTCATAGCTGTGGGGTCTGTTGATACTGCCATCTGCAGTAGGCCTACCGTGTTTTTCGCCTGGGTGGGTTTTAGTTATCCACCATCAGCACTAGAGAGGAGGCTTTATTCTCATAACAATCGAAGGCCCATAATAATGTTCTATTGTAAATCCCACTTTCAGGTCCTTCCATAGTGACCCATGATTACACTATAGGGAACAGAATTGAACTTTTTTCTGGCACATGTACATGAATGTGCGATTCCTATTGCATCTTTTGTGGTGATTTTAAATATGTTAATCAATTTATTATATCACCCACAGTTTTTGAGCAATCAGCATTTTATGGTAGAAAGAAACTTCCGTCAATGTATTTGCAATTATTTTGGCGCATGTACATGCATGAATGTGCGATTCCTATAGTACTCTTTGTCATGATTTCTATCACCTACAGTTTTTGAGTAATTGGCATTTTTATGGTATCAAAAAACCTCTCGTGATGTAGGCCTACTGTAGGCTAGCAGCGGTTGCCAAAGTGTGGGGCGCACCCCACTGTTGGGGCGAGAGACGATTTCTGGTGGGGCGTGGAAGTTTTTGAAATTTGAAAATTTTGCATTATAAGCATGAAGACCTGAAATGAGCACCATAAATGGCATATGCTAAGTTCTAGGGACAGGCGTGGTTGACTCGAAATTATATTCTTTTTTTTTACGTTACCCCGTGATAGGGCCATAGGCCCTTATAGGGGAGTGGAATACCACAATTTTTCCTGCAATTTTCTGTTTTTTCTTCTAACTCCGGTGCAAGGATGAAAGGACATGGGGTAAGGATAGGGATTTTTTGGGGAGGGAACATTGGTGCAAGTGCAATGTCGGTAAAGGGGTCATGTGCTGTTCCCCAGGAGGTTAGGTTGCCAGACACCTCCTTGGTGCAGGTCAGAGACCCTCCTGACGCAGGTGAAAGGAAAGTTCCCCAGGCGGGGATCGAACCTGGGGCCTTTCACTCAGCAAGCCGAGACGTTACCATCTCGGCCATCTACACCTCCCCGACTCGAAATTATATTCCATTTTTATATGTTTTAAAACGTAGTGGGCCTAATAATGATTATGATAAGAGTTATACATACTCCCCCCCCCAAAAAAAAGGTTATGTGGGTCGCGAAAATTTGTTGTTGTAGGCTAAATAGTGGGTGGCGGTTCAGAAAGTTTGGGAACCGCTGGGCTAGAGTGATACACTTTGAAAGAAAGTGAGTGAGTAATGACTAATAGGGCTTAGACCGAAGCAGTTTGGAGTAGGGGATATGGTGTCCGACTGCTAATCGGGAGGTGCTGTGATCAAATCCCGGGGCCGGCAACTCTGACTGTGGTTTTATATGGTTTCCCACGGTCCTTCCAGGAAAATTCCGGAGTTCCTTCCGTAATTAATAGGCCACAGCGGGGAGATGAAGTGGCGCCGCGGTAACGCGTGCGCCCACGGATATGAAGGTCCCGGGTTCAATCCCCACCCGGGGTTCCCACCTTTATCCGTGCAGAGTTGGGCCATCTCTGGCTTCATTTCGGGTGGCAATTTCCGACAGACTAAGCCACCCGGGGGAGTTCACAAAATGACGATTAGAGACATTGCACTTGCACTTTGCACATCCCCTCCCACCCACCCTTGGAGTACACTAATTAAGATCTTCTTAAACTCGCTCCCCCCCCCCAAAAAAAAAATCCAAAGGTGGTAACCCCCCCCCCCTAAGGAGTAGTATAACTCCCCCCGTGGGGTAATGAAAAAAAATAATTAATAGGCCACAGCCGCTTCCTTCCGTCCCTATCCTATCCCAAACAGCACAGTAAAATGAAAAAGCAAAGAGTTCCAGACAAAACAAACTTCCCCCTACAGAGCCGATGGCTGATAACGCGGTATGAATTTATTTATTTATTTATTTAATATGGCTTAGTATGGGCTTAGTATAGATTAGTTATGATGCCCCCATTGTAGATATACCAAAATCCTCATATGGAATAATGCTTACAAAATATTAGCATAAGGTGACAATGAGCAATGCGCAGTAATTCTAGAAAACAGGGTATAAGTTACGCTTGTTACAAGAAAATGGATGCCGATATTAAAATTCCGACTTCAAATTCAAACTCGGCGCATACTCATACATAATGAAAAAGTGAAAATGGGGCATTTAACAAAATTATTGTCGACCACATAGTCATATTAAGAAATGTGCAGTGTAGCCTACTTTCCGCAAAATAAGGTATGGCTGTTACAAAAAATGGAGGGTGATGGACTTCATATTCGGAATCAGCTCATATTAACGCATTAGAAACAGCTAAAATTGTTCATGTGCCAAAAACCTTGTTGACTACGTAGTGTTATTACTCCACAACCACTACCAAACCATCAAATTCTAGGCTAGTGAAACTATCCTCTGAGATAATAAATTATGTAACTCATTTTTGGCAAATCCCTGATCAACAAAGACCCTGATCGTCTTCAGTTATTATTACTTCCTGTCTCACCTTCTGCTATACCAGGTAGCCTTGGCCACTTTGATTCCCCCTATCAAGATCTTTTGCCCCTATAAACTAAACCCAACACTTTTGTGGATAGAGAGGCGATTGAATAGCATATAGGCCCTATTGAGTCGAGTCCACGGTCGAGTCACTGACCACTCTATCATCATAGTTATCATCATAATCACCATAAACATAAACCACATTGTATAAAGTGTCAGTGATTATTCAAAGTAAATGCTTTGGGCCTTTGAGGGGAGCGCTCGGCAGAATTCGAATTGGCAAGAGTCTTCATTAATTCTTCGAGAGATGGCGACACGTGGCTGACTTGTTGGAGCGTACAGTTCTGGGCTGTTTAATATTGCTGAAATATGCAATACATTACTTCAGTTTAGTAACGTGAAGAGTTGAAACTTATTTACTACCTACTTTTTACCAGATGAGCAATTCCACGATAATGTCAACCTGACAGGGGTTAGAAAAAATTTATCGTAGGAGATGATGATGATGATGATGATGATGATGATGATGATGATGATGATGATGATGATGATGATGATGATGATGATGATGATGATGATAATAATAATAATAATAACAACAACAACAACAACAACAACAACAACAACAACAATAATCCTTGGGTAGTGCTTTTTACCCCTACTTGGGTTTCTCGCACGGACCTTCATTGTACGGTACCGTTGTTTGTACATAGAAGATAGAACATTGGAACCATAGTTTTTGAAACACCCGGGCCCACGGGCAGGGTGACAGGAGGGGATGTGCAAGGTGCAGCGCAATGTCGTTGCTGCGGTCATTTGTCAGCTCCCCCGGGTGGTTAGTCCGGGTTAGTCTTAACGGAGATACCACCCGAGACGAAGCCGGAGATGAAGGGCGGGGAACCTCGGGCTGCGATCGAACCCGGGACCGCAACATCCGTGGGCGCATACGTTACCGCAGCGCCATCGCCACTCCGCCTCACAGGAGAAAATATTGCTCTGCGAGTCAATTGGTTATGTGAAAACACTGTTCTGGCAATGGACCCTGCATAAGAAAGTGTCACAACCTCATATAATTCGCAGGAATGTCATATAATGTAGTAAACCCCTTCCAGTAAGGGTGCTTTAATTATGTCACGTCCATAACGCGTACAAAAACCCTCATGTCCCACTCGTGTGCAACTGTGCATTATGTAGGAGATTGTAGCATGGAATATACGGAAGTACCTACAGATTCTTATTGTTCCTCTGGCCATACCCATTACATCATCACTTGCATGTACCAGGGTCCCCTATACATGGGTGCCTCACCCACCCTAGACATGGTACTGTCTCCACGTAGTCCTTATGGGGCGGCCATATTGGATCTACGAGATCTCGTAGATTGCAATGCTGCAGTGTAGGAAATTGGCAAGCGTTTCCTGTTGTTTTTTTCAATGACATTTTTTCACGGCATGCAGATCCAATGTGAAGTCAGATCCAATATGGCAGAGAGACAATACCCTGTCTAGGGTGGGGGAGGGACCATGTAGGGGACCCTGGCATGTATATACCAGCACGGAAACAGCCATCTTTCCCAAAATGCGCGTGCGATTATAATGTCCGTAACGCTGGAATTTCTCAGATGCTTCATGGAAAAGTTGGCCTCATTAAGCATTAGTGTGCATGAATAACATGCATGACTGAAGCTGTCGTAAAATGGGCCAGACATTGCAACGCCTGCATGCACGTATTTACAAAGAGTAGTCTATGAACTATGACGCGTTCTTTTGGACTTATTTAGTCATCCCTGTCACACTACTTGTCAGATATTTTTACTCATTTTACTTTTAGGTAACCACGAGTAGGTATGGGGGGTGGCGGACTACGAGTGGTATGACCAGTGAGTATCCCACGTATGTAATCCGGTTTTTTTTACAGCCGGTTCAGACTATACGTCTTCTGTGTTGTCACCATGCTACTACAAGCAAGTGAGAGCAATAATGGCTGGTGTACTACGAGTTGGTATAGGAGAGTGACTACCCCCTCCGGTAACAAAACTGTTTCATAATTATGTCTTCTTTAGGGTCCCAATAACTTGATAAGTTATCTGCTGTAGTGCTCTAGTTTTCTGCGGGTGAGCATATGCTCATATATAGGCTTTTCTATATTTTAAAGTTATGACCTGGACCTTTTTATGTGTCAACTTCATGTAAAGGAATAAGTAATGCGCACCTGTTTGCATAAGGGTAGCACAGAGTGAGTGAACCAGGGCCTTTTGTGAATGAGCCTGAATGTTGCGGTTGCATCCCAGGGAAACACGAGCAGCAGAACAAGTCAGAACATGCCCGCAGGCAAACACATGTGTACTGAGCACACTGTGCTCAAAGTACTCGCAGCTGAATAACGAAAACAAAATGAAGGGCGGGGGGATGCATTAATCATTAAGGGATACTGAACAGAGGTGACTTTTATTGCCTCGCAAAACCTGGCCTGACACATTGCAATACACTGTCGTATTATCTCCTGATCACTGCTTGCTTGGCTGGAATGTGGCTGCAGGGGAAGGTGACCGGGAGCCCTCACCCAGAAATATTCCACGAGCTTCACACCAGGCTTCTAGTTGACCACGGATTATGACTGTGGTGCTGGAAATTCAAAATTTCATAACTTTCGCGATCTTGAGGACAGTACTTGGTAGGTAATCTCCCCACTCCCCTCCCCCAAAAAAGCCTTTCTGCCGGCTAATAATTAATTAACACGATTAGCATAATTTATTCTTGGCGCCAGGGGGCAGCGGATTCTCTACGAATACATGCCACGGTTATTAGTCAAATGTGCCGGGCTTTTCATTGGAGATTTGCGCATGAAAAATCCCCCCCCCNGCCCCTCATCCGGATTTCACTCTCGCTCATGTAGTTAGTTCCTCAAGCTCGAGTACTCAATTTAGCGCCTTTTCACAGTTCCGTTTCTATTGCAAGGTGCTACCAACCCTTCCGAAAAGACAATGTTCTGGGCTGAACCCCCCCGGATGGCTGTTTTGGGCTTGGCTGCTTGTGTGTTTTTTTTATGAAGTTGAACCAGCCTGCAATGGCTACCATTATCACGCCCAGAACATTTTTCCGGAACAAATATCAGGCTGAGTGCGGTAATTGGGAGAAAAAGAGGACATCTTGGCGGAAGGCCTGGGGGTGAAGGGAGGCCAGGGCTGTGGGTGCTAATGGTGCATCGCGGTTTTTGCTCGGTTGTACTTGCCAACTGCCATCTTGTTGGAAGGGGATGCAACGAGGACACAGTGATTATCCACCTCTGGTTCCCCTCGCCAGATATAACTTACAGCCTCTGTGGCACGCGCTAATTGTCAGCTTATTGTTAGATGGGAGAGAATTGCTTGTTTGAACATTAATTTTATGGCTTATTTGCTCACAGGAAATATGTTAAGTCTTATTCAATAATAAAAGAGAAAATTAGTGTGTCTATTTGCTCTCGTTGGTGATCCGAGAGAAAAAGTTGATATATTAATCACTCTCCATGCTAAAAGGAAAATATCCAAACCTCGTGGCGAATCTTGACTGGAGTTCGAATGCTACCCAGGAGTGACTAAAGGCCCGTTTACACGAGGCCGATGCTAACAAAATATAAGCGCGGCCTGCCAATTAGTGTGTAGATCAGAGCTCGACGGACCGTGGTTGTTTTTCTAGCAGAGCAGCAGTGCGGCCTCGCGTGTAAACTGGCTTTTATTCATCAACTCTTTCCTGTCCCGCTCTCGGCGGATCATGAACTTGGGGAGAAAAACGCTATGTATTTTATTGTCTGCATATGCATCACTGTACCGACGACTCCCAGTAAAAAGTCATGTAGAGTATTATTTTGGTCATGGAGGATCAGTGCGAAGAATCACTCTACGTACTCATTTTGCAGAATATACTAGCCACTTTATTATAGTGTAACTCATTGAAAGTATCAAATGATAAGACTAACTCCAAGACTAAATCGATAAATATCATGAACTCTATGGATTTTGTACTCTCCCAATTTTTAGTAAAAATTCAACACAAAAAATAGTACTTTCGAAACTCAGCAAAAACTTAATTATTACCTCAAATAGATTGAAATATACAGTAAAACTTCTGTCGAACTTCCCTAAGTCGAAGTTCTCTATAAGTCGAATAAAATGATGAGCTTTGTTGGTCCCAATGTAACAGGAAATAATCTTCCCTAACTCGAATTTCTATAACTCGACGTGCAGGCAGGGCCTTACGATGGGATATCAATGCATTTTCAGTCTCCCTAAGTCCAAGTTCATGTTGGCGAGTAATGAAAATTGTCTCATTTCCCAGCAGAAGGGTCGAGAGTAGGCCACTTCCTGATCTCCGTCCACCAGCAGACGTACCGAAAGAAGCGTTATTGAATCCTTGAATGTAAGAGTAGGCAAATGTCCATAATGGAGTTTTTTTTTTTTACACCAAGGCAACGAGGAACATTGCAAGTGTGATAATGCGGACCAGTTATTTTAAAGTTTTGAACACCTTTCGTCGCTGGATATAAATGTACTGATAGGCTTCCTTAGAGAGTTATGTGCTTTAAAAAAGCCAAACTTCTCTAACTCGAAGTTTTTTCCGGTCTCATGAAGATTCGACTTATAGAAGTTTTACTTGTATTAACCTAATGAGAGAGTACATGAGTGGCAGCACATTCTTTCTGCCAGTGCTGGAACCCAATATAGGCTAACTCGATTAGAGAGGTTTTTCGCTCAATATGAGTGAAAATTACTCCAAGCTCGAAATGTTATTATGGGCTCACTGGCTGAACAACGTTAGGAGGCCTGAGGAGGTAGAGGATGTTGGGAGGGTATGAGAGACGCATGATCCCGTGCATATCTGTCTAGCAAGTCACAAAGACATCAAATGGATAAAGTCTCTGATTTTTCTGGTTGCGGTCCCAGATCTATCTCGCGCAAGACGACGATGACGGTGCCTAAGATGACCATGGAAGAACTTACTATGTGGCAGAGGGAAGTACAGTACTGTAGGCCATGACGAAGCAGTTCGTCCTTTAGCCTACCCTACACTTACTGCATGAATTCAATCCGTTTTAAGAATATCTTGGTTGTATTTCAGCTATTGCATTTTAGTTATACAGTAGGCCTTAGCCTATCCTTCCGATTGACACCCTTGCAATTCGGACACGTTTGCATCACTTTTACATTGTGCAAAACATTAAATGTTGCCTAATTGGGTTCATAAAATATATGTACTTAGCCGACATAATTGATATTATTTATCAAAGTTCAATTACGTGCGCACACTAGCGTGATTTTTGTATAAATGTGCATTACTGGAAATAATGCTTTCATGACGGATTCAATCTGGACTCTAATTTTCGCAACTCACCATAACTCGAACCGATATCCCAGATTTTCATGAAATTTCAGTTAGTTTACAAATGAGAATTTCGAGTTAAGGTTTAAAAAAAATATTCCAATTCACCTTCCAATGTAATTTGGACCTTCCCTTACGCATACAGTAGTTTACATCATGCCATGTTTGTTTCGGGCATGCCAGTTCAGGGTTACAACTGCAATTATATATACACTGTAATATTATACTGTAGTAACATGTCTAAAGTTATATTGAATTTCGGAAAAAAAACATTATTTATGGAATGGTGGTGCCTGCTGTGTAATAAAAATTACTAGTCAATAATAATTATTGGCAATTTAATTCAATTCAATTACTCCCGTTCCGTATAGAATGGAAGGTAACATTACCGTATTACTTCACTTGTCGGTTCACTTGTCGGCATGTCGGTATGAAACGAGGGATCAACATTCCAGTATAACCCGAGGTCGCAATAACTGGGGTAGATTTCCATAATTTTTATCATTGACTTTTTGGAATGCATCTGATGGCATATACTGTACTAAAATAATGTTACAGTGAAAAATGAGCAAGTACAGGGCTGTGGGAATATGCAAGTTCATCTGTTGCACAGGGCATAGAGTGTGACCAATCCCATATTCAGCCTCTCCCCCTAAAGGAGCCCATGGCTCCATAACGGGGAAATGTAAAATAAAAATAAAATAAATATTCAGCCTGCTCTGACTGAGAGGGAAACCCCCCCAAACAAAGGAGCATTAAGGCAAATTGCTTCATTCCTTTGTTTTGCTATCAATAGGTCACTGGTCGCAGATCTCGTTGGCAATAAGATGATCTCTTTATGTAGTGGTATCAATTTTTCTGAGAAGCCTCGTTACTCAGTCAGATAATAAAATCCAAACCCAACGTATGAAATATCCTGGTAGGTATGCTTCCCTTCTCGTGGCCTTTCACTTTTAATTGAAAATGTTGCCGTGAAATATAGAACTTAACTAATGATCTTACTTATGGGATGTGTCAGGCAACAGAAGGGTCCTGGGGTATCCACATAGTAGCACATGCATTCATTTGAGTAACTTAATAATAGTTTTCACATAGAGATCGTGATAATGCCAATGCTGTGATTTAGAAAACCTCGCTTTTTACCGGCATACACCACTTAGATTGGCATGCCGGTATAGCCACCAGGATCATGCATTTCTAAAAACTGGTCGACCTCGACTACACCGGCATGCTGCTTTAAGTGAGGTAATGTGTTTGTTTGTTTGTCACTCATACTGTACTTTTTTTTGCTGGGTTTAGAGACATGTGAATACAGTTCTGTTAGATAATATGAGGAGTATGTCTCTGATTTGTGTTAGTTGGATTAGAACTTGATGCTTCAGAATGTACTTATTTATATTGTAGTTTTTAAATAATATTGTTCTAAAATCCTAAATCATGGATATTATTTGTTTTGCGGCTGTCAGCAACCTGTTTTGAATAAATCCATAAGACAGTAACCTATTTTGCAATTATTTAGTGAATATATTAGAGATTGCTCTGTTCCATCCAAGCAATATTAAGGTTGATTGGCTTTGTTATTAACTTGTGGAAGGATTCAGCATTTCTATAATACTTTGCGTGGTGATTGCGTAGCAAACACTGTATCTGCTGGTGTCACCACAGACAATGTTCGGAAAATAAAATCTCTTCCACAGAGAAAAAAAATATTGCTGTGCCATGAATATTTCCCCGGTAGAGCGGCAGGTGGATGCAGAGGGAGAGAAGATTCACTCGATTATCGAGTGAAATATGGAATGCACATAAAGAGTAATGGTTTTGGAATTTCCGCTCAAAATGAATGAAACAACTACTCGATTGGAGTGAAAAATTTCATTCGAAAAGGTGAGAGCCAAATCAAGTGGAAGGAGTAAAAATTTCCTTGATTTGAGTGGAATTTCACTCGAAAATCTTCAGGCAGATAGGCTCTAAATTCACTGAAATGTGAATTAGAACCTTACAATGGTCGTTACCTTTGTGGAAAATATGTGCATTTTGACTGCACTGCATTATGCGCATAACTGTCATTATACAGTATACGTGCATGTATGATGGTCACAGGTCCTATAAAAGGTGTCCTTTAAATCTTGCTGAAAATTTTTGGGATAATTCAACTGTTTCGAACTGTTCCGATGAGCCCCGATCCTTCACCGCATCCATTACGATTAACCGGACATGTGACAATTCACCGTGTCCATCATAGGGACCATATCTCCAATTACTAACCTAATTTCCCTGCACATGGGCAAATTTTTTGAGGGGATGGGAAGAGGGTTGGGGCCTGTGTGTAGTTTGGGGAGATGGAAACGACGCAAAAAAAAAATCCATTTGGCGTGCAGCAAAGCTAGGAAGAGCTAGGTATGTCTGGTTGAGAATCATTTTGATTGGTAGAGTGGGAAAGGAAGGGCGGGCGGGCAGAGGGAGGGAGAGAGGGAGCGGGGAGAGAGGGGGGATCCAGCCGATTTGACGCGAGAAAATGGAAAAAGGCGGCCGTTTCTCCCGAAACGATCCACTCAGTCCTTTTCTCAATAAGCTGAAGGAATCGGGGCTTGCTAACCTGGCAACAGGGCCAGCTGATAACTTCCCTTCCCCCATTGATTTCCGATGTCTCCAGAAACAAAAAGAAGCCTTTGGCCCGGGGAAATCTTCCAGTTTTTTTTGGCAAAAAAAGGGGTGGCAGATTTTTTTAGAGAGATAGGGGTGAGGTGGGGAGGTGCATAAGGAGATTGCTATACCGCGTGCTTCGGTTAGTGTTTGCAAGACTTTTCCGAGAGGCCAATGTGTGCACATTTCGGGTTGAAAAGACCGGAATTGCGCTATTCAAGCTCGACCCAACTCGTCACAATCGACGCCCAAAATGTGACTTTGACTATTCTTTTGTGGCCCGAGAAATTGAGGTGGCGAAGGGAAGGGGAAGTAGAGAATAAGAAGAAGAAGAAAAAAGTTTGGCCGAATCTACGTTGCTCTCTTCCTGTTTATTTATTCTCTTTCATTCCCAAAGGCACTTGTGCATCGGGAAATTTTCTATTGATTAAAAAATACTGTTAGGTTTTGCCACTGCAATCATTTGCGTAATTTTTGTGACAGTTTTATGCAGTTCTCCTGTCCCAAGGAGAAACACCCTAACTGAAAAACCAGTAAGGGTGAAGGTCGCGTGCATGCCCTGCACTAATCCCATCTGAGTCAGGGGGGATTAGTGTAGGACATGCATGCGACTTTCACCCTTATTAGTTTTGCAGTTAGGGTGTTTCTCCTTGGGATGGCAGAGTTGGGTACAGCCCGAACTTGATAATAAATTACCAGTGATTAAAGTGTATTAACCCATATGTGGGCTTTTCTGATGACTGAATTTAAATGTTGATAATGATGTCAAATGTTGTGACGTGCCCGCCCGGCTATAGAGGGCACGACACATGGGAACTAGGCCCAAGTACCCACCAGGCCTAGCCCCGACCCCTTTCTCCCACTCACCCCAGACAAAGGAGTCACACAGTTCCTGTATAAAACTGTTTATTTCACACTCACAATCATACCAGGGAGCATATACTACATAAGAGGCGCAAACATTCGATTTTTTTCGTCTCTCTGTTTATGGCGTTGTCAAGGCTGGCGGCCATCTTGGAGTGTGTGGTATGTCAACGAGGTGTAAATAGGGTACAGGCAGGCCGTCAAGGTCCGCGGGGTCCGCCATCTTTGATGGTTTGGGCTGCCATGGCAATACACGGCAACAACAATTTACTTACCCATTTTCCAATATCGAATTCAAATTCGCGCGTGTTATTGCCGTGTATTGCCATGGCTGCCAAACCATCAAAGATGGCGGACCTTATTTTTGCCTGTACCCTATTTATACCTCGTTGGCATCCCACACAGGTCAAGATGGCCGCCGGCCTTAGTAACGCCCTATAAACAGAGAGATGCTAACAACAATGGCCTGACAGAAGTTTGCGCCTCTTATGTAGTATATGCTCCCTGATCATACCCAGCATACACACAGAACGCTTAAGGGCGGTATCCACTGCTCAATATCACGGGGTTTCAACCCGTTCAACCCCTTGAATCAACCCCTTGAGCGGGCTTGAACCAAGTAGAGCACGGACGGCCCTACTCGGTTCAACTCATTGAATTCAAGGCCCAACGGCCCCTCAGACACAGGACACCAGGAGGTCACCTCCAACCCAACCACCCTGTTCCCTTGCCTCGCCTCGTCCCTTCTACTCTACTCCTCCTCCTACCCTGCCTCCCCCCTCATCCTCACAACCCTCAGTAAGGTGCAGCCATCTGCTGTGGTGGCTGACACCTACGCAAGCCGCCACAATGTGTAGAGGAAATTTGCATTTTATATAGTACACCACAACATCACGTAATTGGCAGGTATTGTACATTTTAAACATAGAATGGGTAATTCTGTTATTGATTCCTTTTAAGTAATCGTCCCATTAAGTTACACTTTTGGTACTATGAAATCGCTTTCATGAGAATACTGCATTTTGTAACAGGCGTCCGGAAAAGTAATGATCACTCAAGCTAGCTTCAATGAGTGATGCAGCTCATACGCGCATCTATAGATTATCCCTATAGATTAATAATCCGGGTTTTGCGTAATTTTGTACTCAGTTCTTGACGAGTGCCCAACAGCGTTGGAGAAACTCATGGCCGAAAAAGACTTTGGAACATAAACTAACTGTAGTGTGTAGTCCTATCCTTGGTCCACATCTTTATTTGGTCGTATTGAACTGATCAAAACTATGCACGTATACCGTACCGGTATTCTCAGACAACTCTTTTCGCGGGCAAAGGTTACCATGGGGTGTTCAGTAACACACACGACACCTTCCGCTACTGTGCAACCGTGGTTTATTGACCTAAGGCGGATACATTA
>JYFJ02007501.1:0-7500 GCA_000934665.2 Catajapyx aquilonaris
TTCTGTTTTGAGACAAACGGATTTTTGCGTTGGGGTCAGGATTTTTTGCCTGATTTTTAGACATCAACTTGTCTTCAGACTGGAGTGTCCCTTTAAGCCTGTGCCAATTATCCTTCAACATGGATTAACTTCGATATATCGTAGGTTACCTTGTGCAGTTTATCTTACACATCTTTGAAGTACCGGTACATATTTTTACCTTAAACGAAAGTTACCGTTTTCGTGGTTTATCTTTGATGTGAATAATTATTATTGGTGATCCGTCACCAGAATTATCCTGGCCCAGTGGATCATATTTGACATGGCGTATCATATAAATGGGTTATATTTGATACTTCATGTGGTTTATAGTCTGCGAAAAATTATTCCTGTGGTTAATTTTTATTTACGAGTAGTGTCATCCGACAATTTTATGAGGTTTCATTGAGTTTCAGTGAGGATTATCCGCCACATTGTGGCTTATCTCCCTATGGGGTTGAGTCTGTCCCCATATGGATTATAAACAACAGCAACAACAACAACAACAACAACACCATCACCATCACGACATTTCCCTGTAAGGGGTAGTCAGCGATGACGGGAGCCACAAGCTAACCCAAAATATGAACTAAATTAAAACTTGTAAAAATCAACCTATAAATCACCTATCCGGCCCCCCACCCCTGCCCATCTCAGACGACAAACTCTCAATATTAAATATTAAATTTAAATATTACACGACTATGCAACGCGGTACTTATTATTCGCGGTTGCTTATTCGAATTAAACGAATGACTTTGCTTCTCATTGCTAATCCCCCTATGCATCACATTTTATATGATTTTTCTTAATGAGAAAATCAAGCCCGGTATTTTTCTCCTTTTCATGACACTTTAGAGTTTAGACTAATATTATACTTGTAATGGGTAAATCTAAATGCATATTTATTATGACGGAAACCACTTCAATCCGAAAATCTGAAATAAATTACCATTTATCTGAATGTTCTCATCACCTGGTCTTATCCTTCACTTGGTTAGTTAGTAACTGATGTAGTTTATATCGTTTCCGTCTGTAGGATTTCAGATGAGTTCTATGTATTTTATTTTTAATTACCCTACACCATTAATTCTCAAGAAGGTTAAGCTACAATAGTTTGTCCTAAGTGATTTTTCCTTAAATATACGATAACCGGGTGAATTAAATAATCACATCTCTGGATTTTTCACCTGGACCTATTATAAGTGATTGTGTAGCTTATATTTTTTCAGGATTTCAAGTGCATTCCATGTGCCGTTTATCCTAAACAACTCTTCATTACTGAACCTTATGGGGATTGAGTGCCAAGTGGTCTAGACTGACAATTATCTCCCAAAATTGTAACCCCCATGTAAGTGAACGTCTGCAGTTTATTCTATATTTTAATTAAATACACGTGGTTTAACTTAACTGAAAATTACCTTCCTCGTGGTTTATTCATGATGAGTTATTGCTCACCCGTCACCACAATTATCATGGAATTATCCTGGTGTGGATTGTATTTTTAATCGTTCATCCTACATGGGCTTATCCTCCAAACCTGAACTTAAGCTCTCACTGTGGTTTATACAGTATTTCTCGAGGATCAATCCATAGTTCTATGTGGGGTATCGTCAGTGATAATATTCGTCGTATCCTTGCTTATCAGGCCCCATTAGGTTTAGCCAAATCCGCATGGTTTAATCCTCAATAGAATAAATTATGGGGTTTTTGATTCACCTTGACAGCTCTTCTATGGATTAAGTTTCATATGATTTATCATACGAGCAAATCGCCCCTGACATTATTATCCCGCTTCGATGATACTTGGAGAGGATTATCTATCCTTATGATGGATTAAGATTAATGCATATTTATAATGTAATACCCCTCAATTGAATAACCTGACTTGAACGATCCTTCCTCTGGATTATTTCCCCTGGGGGATCCGTCACTTGGATTGTTAGTAACTGTATAATATTGCTTCCGTCTAGGATTTCATGTGAATTCCATACGGTTTACCTTAAATTTCATGAACGTTAAGTTCTCTGTGACTTCCATATGAGCTAACGTATATAGGCAGTTTATCCTACACATGGATTATTTTTCCTGGATAAATGAGAGAGAAATTATTATATTTCTCTTGAATATATTATCCATAATGAGTTGTGACTTATCCGTCATCGGAATTGGCCTTGTGGAGATTAAATGTGACAAGGTTTAATCCAAATGGGGATTATCCTCCACTTGGTTTATCGCCAGCGTAAATGAAATGCGTGTGATATATGTTACTTGATTATTATTTATAAGACTCGTCTCATAGTCAGCAGGACATGGAGAATAAGACTTATTCTCCATGTCCTGCTTATCCCCATGTAAATTAAGTTCGATGTGGTTTCACCTATTCCCTATAATCCCTTATCCTTCAAGTGAATCATTTCTGCATGTTTTATCCATCAACTGGCTTATACTCAATGTGTATTAATTTCCTTATGGTTTATCCAAATTTTTGATCATCCTTCCTGTGCTACCATTAGCCTAGAAATTACTCTTATTGATATTAAAGATGCCCTCTGACTGATTACAACCTTGCATTAATTAAAGGTTAATAATGATCCCATGTGGCTTATTGGTAAGCTAATCCTGATAGGATTGCAGATGAATTCCACGCAATTTATCTTGTTTGTGAATTGAATTATTGAGTCCAGAACATACCCTTGTGCAAAGTTTATCCTTATAACAGTGATTATTATCCTCGTGTGAATTATTTCCAGGTGATTGATCCTAAATAAGCATAATCCTCTTAGTGATTTATTTCTCATCAGTAGTGCAGTCGTAGTTTATCAATGTCATGGTATTACTGAGCTCATTTCCCTGTATAGATGAGTGGATTATGGACCCCGTAATTAATAGTCGATTAATATTCACGACGATTTCTCAATATGGATCAACGTCCATATAATTATGTGAACAAGTGCCGTTTATTCCACATCTCAAATATTAAGTACATGGCTTACCTTAATCGTAAATTACTTTCTCGTGGTTAATCTATGATGAATACTTATTGGTTTTCCGTATAAGGAACCTATTTCTAGGTTCTTAAAAACCCACAAATACTGTAGGTAGGCATTTAGGCCTCTAAAACAATCAAAATAGGCTCTTAATAGGCTGTAAAATTAAGCAGGTCCTATTGATTTCTACGCAATATTACAGCCTATTTCTGGCCAGGGAATTTTGCATCACAGTAACAAACTAGCAGTAGTTCCATATTTTCATTAGTTAATCCGGCAGTTATTCGGTCCCGCCTGTCTGACAATACATTTCTACACTCTGAAAATCTTTTGACGTCACACAAAGCAACTGAATAATACTTAAAAAGTGAAATGCCTTCTATACAGCCAGTTCATCCGGCATGCCTACAGCATCTTTGCCATTCACAGATGGAAGTGGGAGGGATTCCTTGAACGGAAAACCCACGGAACTGTCCAAAAGCTTACACAACGGCGTCAAAAAGTTGGAAATAGGCGAAAATAGGCGCTAATAGGCCATGTAGGTTCCAACGTCCGAAATAGGCAATTTTAAGTTCTATAAAACTACGATTTTGGAGGTACTTGTGTTATGAAACGAATATATATATATATTTCGGTTCCGGTGTTCTGCCTGCAGAATAAAAAAGTAGGTAAAGAACTAGAAATCCGATCTCTAGCTTATCCGTCACCACTCACCAGGATTATCCAAGGCGTGGATTATATTTGACATGGCTTATCCTAAATGGGCCTATATTATATGAATGCTGGTTTCTATCAAATAAAACCTGCATTAAATTTCTCTCCCCAGGGGAGGTGCGGTTGGCGAGATGGTAACGTCTCGGCTTGCTGAGCGAAAGGTCTCAGGTTCGATTCCCGCCTGGGAGCCCCCCTTCGCCTGCGTCAGGAAGGTCTCTCACCCGCGCCTTGGCGATGTCTGGCACCTAACCTCCTGGGGGACTGCCCATGGCCCAGTTTGAGACATTTGCACTTGCATGCGTGTCTCCTCCCCAAAAATCCCCACTCCCTTCCCCATTTCCCTGTCTGCACGGTGTTAGAAGAAAAATTCAGAAAATCGAGTTGAAAAAATTGTTGTATTACACCCCCCCCCCCCCNCCCCCAAAGGAGCGATGATTCTCCCAATGGGGCAAGTAAAATAATATAAAATATAAAATATAAAAAAATCTCCCCGTGGATTATCTACCATCCCATAATTCATTTTCTCCGTGCATGGCTTAGATCAGTGACAGATGGGAAAATCACCCCGATCCAGTAATCTAGCTGCCTTCCTGCGCGTGGGAAAGGAAGCCGGGTAATCGAAAGTAACACATTTTTCCACCGAGGGGCCAAGAAACGGTCTGTTATAGCCCACGTGAGGTGAAAATGAGCCTGTTATTTCAAGAGCAAGGGGGGAGCGGGGCGACCGCCCCGGGCCAGTGGTTTTGTCCTACACAGCTCATATAGTATTCACATCCGTTCGAATAGGATTGAAACCAATCACCCCAAGAGGAGAATACGAATAAGCCGAGCTGAAGGTGATTCAGGTCCTGGTGTGTGCACCTTACAGTAGTCCCAAGATATTATGTGGTGCGTGATCAGACTACAAGTCAACTGACTGAGGCGATAATTTTTTTATTCTCTCTCTCTCTCTCTCTCTCTCTCTCACCCACCAAATCCGACGTCGTGCGGTCCTGAATGAAGTGGTTCAGGGTCAGCCATCAACACCCGTCCCCTCCCACTTCCCTCCTCCGCCTCCTTCCCCCAAATCTCCAGAATCGCATTCAAGGCTCTTTAATCCAGGTCCAGGCACGCAATGATCCTACAGAAAGTGGGGAAAAAAGAATGAGGGTTTCTTGGCTCGTAAGGTCGGTTGTGTGTAGATTTATGCTTCTCGAGGTGGTTGGGGCAATAATCCGAGCAAGGATGGTGATGGCCAGATAAGCCCAGTGGGAGAAAGATTGTTGAGATGATGGTTCTCAGGGAAGTGCCAGCAGTGAAGATGCACTTTCGCCACACTAGTTGCATCCATCTCCCCCCACCCCCTACATGAGGAGCAGTAGTTGTTATCGTCATCATCCCAGGCTCACACACTTCCTCTTTTTATCTCTCTCTTCTCTTTCTATCCCTTCTTGGCCTGCTGCTGCATAGTCTCTCTCTCCCTCTTCCCCATCAGGCCATGACCACGCAATCTGGACTAACCCTACTAGTCCATTGCCCCACATATACTCTCCACGAGTACTCCACCGAACATACATACGCTTTTCTCTCTGCTATAGTGATGGTCAAGCAGTGTCAAAGGGGGAATCCTCGTGGCAATAATTGACGCCTTATTGTGTCTGAAAAATCCCCAAAGCCGGAGAAAATTTCCAAGCCATGCCACTTTCGAATTGAAGCTGAATCAAACCAGAGTTGTCGTGACAAGTCCCAAATTCTACGTTGTAAGACAGAGGAGAAAGACGGAGAAATTCAGTTTGGTAGGAAGGTGGGGATAGCAAACGACATAATAATATATTTTTCTGTTAAGGTACCCGTACTCTTACTTATATTTTTAAGTTAATAACTGGTCGTAATTGAATTGTTGGATGGCAAGCAACACAGGGTGTATCAGAAGTCGTACCTATTACTAATTCCGAATAACTTTCCAACGCAACGAGTACACCTACGACCTACGGAAGTGAAACATGATTCGAAATGTGGGGGAATTCATGAGAATTTATCTGGGTGACACTTTGCTACTGTGGCACTGCTAGCGAGTGCAGGTTGACACTTCTTCCACGGTGGCGCTGATAACTGGGGCAGCTGGGAACAAAATGTCGGACCACCTGTCTGTGACATTATACGAATGGGGTCGGAGTGTTCGGGGGCTGGCCTGTGATATCACAGAGAGCGAGAGAGGTGGTCCGACATTTTGTTCACAGCTGCCCCCGTTATCAGCGCCACCACGGCAAGAAGTGGGCAGGAAGTTGGGCTCAAGGTCACAAAGTTGAGGTGAATGTAGCTGACAAAGTACAGTGGAATCTTCCTACACTGTAAGCACATCGGATACAAGCAAGGAGAAAAGTCGGTCCCTTCATATTTCCAGCAGCGCCAAGCGGAAACATGTTACATTATTTTACGTATTTCTCATGGCCTCACGCCCCCCCTGAAATCCTCTCACGCCCCCAGGTTGGGAACCACTGATTTAGAACGTTCCCCTCTGAGGAACAGTGCTAAACCTAGGGGAAAATAAAGTAGATTGTGGGTCTATATGTCACAAAAAATCTTCGACCTTCCCCATCGGGAAGTGGTCAAAAATGGCCGCTACTTTATAAGGTAGACCTAGGTGGCATGGGAGACAAAAAAAACATTAAATTATTTAATTACAAATAATGTGTAATTACTCTGAGGCGAATACTATGTCTCCTGCATATCATAATCATTCATTACCGGTAATTTTATCCTGAGACGGTTTATTCTCCACATTTAAGCCAAAGGAACGATACAATGCAAGAAGGGCCCAATTGTGAGCATTTAAAGTATTTAAATAAAATATAAATTACATGCCGATTTCGATGAACGTGCTGTCAGGTATTCATGTTGTATATATCTGTCATTAGGTTTAGAGCACAATTTCCTACCACGAACATAAACAGAATTAAAAATTGCTTTTTTCGCTTCCTGGACATTTTCTATTTTCACAATTGGGCCCTTATTGAATTGTGGTCTTCAAATACAGGACTGGTATCTCGATGATGCCAAAAGTGCCGCCCGTAAATTTCTTGTATATTATATTGATGCATTTACCTATGGTTTAACACTAGCCGTCTTAATTATGATACAGTACGGTAAAACTTCTATAAGTCGAATCTCCATGGGACCGGGAAAAAACTTCGAGTTATAGAAATTCGAGTAAGGGAAGTTTATTTCCTATTCTTTGACATTGTGACCAACGAAGCTCATAATTTTCTTCGACTTATAGAGAACTTCGACTTAGGGAAGTTTTACTGCATTTTGACATTGTCCACCAGATAAAACTTCATGGCTCAAAATTCTCATAGTAAAGCGATTTAAGCATCGTTTCGAGCATCGCAATTATTTGCATTCCTAAAAAGTTATCGGTGTGAGTTGAGAACATTGTGCAATGCAATTATTATTATTAATGCCCCTATGTTGCACAATTATTGGGACAGCCTTGCGTGGTATTGGGCAAGGTTGGTTGGCGGGTGTGTACCGGATATGTAAACCGGACTCGGAAGAGAGTCCCGGCCTGCGCATGTACGGCGGTATGTCCGCGTGTACACGTGCATGGTGTGTTTGCGCACACATGGCAAGATGAAGGCAGAGTCCTTGCTTCCAATGCCAAGTGAGGGACGCGGAGATTGAAGGAATGCGGAACCGCTCTACCTACTGCCTGCTGCTGGATTCAAGACACTTCTGGCTGCTGCAACCAAGAGTTTCCTCTCAGCCTGAGAGCCTCTTACTTCGAAGGTCCACAGCC
>JYFJ02007501.1:12500-15566 GCA_000934665.2 Catajapyx aquilonaris
CTCCTCCTCCTCCTCCTCCTCCTGCATGCCTCATCCCAAACATTGTGCACCAAATTGCCACAACCCGTGTTTGAACCTGAGAGGATGAGGTCAGCAGCCCGAGATTTGTCAACCTCATCCGGCACCATAATCCGGCATCATAAGTCGCACTGTCAAGTAAGGGATGAATACATGCATGGGCAGAGGATGCCTGATGCATGTCGGTGCCTTTTATTCACCATGTTTTATTACGGGGGATCGACGACGTCATTGAGTCGTGACATGACTTGCGCACTTGTCAAGGTTCAACGACTTGGCTAAACAGGGAAAGAAAGAAATTGCGTGTCATTCTCAAAGTGTGACCATTAGTAGCCTCTTGGGGTCGAAGATCCTCCGGCAATGTTTTTATAACGAGAAAAACGTAAAGTGAGAGGGAATTGCTTGATTACATGGAGTTACGACTCACCCCATACCGGTACACTTATACAGGATGGCCAGCAATAAATAATCACTGCTTACGGCAGTTTTGCACCACATTTAGCTGATTGTCAGTACGGTAACGATAAAGATAGTGTTAAATTACTTATAGCAGTACAACGTAGCCGCGTACTCTTTCTTGTGCGGGCCATAAAGCTGATGCGACGGTTAATTACTTTCATACCATTTAACAGCCATGTTAAAATAATTACATCGCAGGATAAGCTTGGAGGGAATATTTCCGAAGTAGGGCCGCGCAGTGGTGTAGTGGCTAATGGAGCAGCCTTCCACCTCTGGGTTCATCCGTCAAATCCGCTGATGGGAGAGAGGACAACTTTTTCATATGAGAAAAGTTTCTAGATGGTATGTCGGTGTGGGAGTGGGCTTTTTCGGGGGATCTACCGTTTCCTCCGACATACAGTCCAAGCAAGAACTTCCCTTTCCCTCATCACCCTCTATGCCAGGCAGCCTTAGTTGTTTTGCCTCCCCAATCAATCAACTAACCAGTAACCATATATTCGCAGTAAATAACTGATAATAATTGTTTGGCTATTTGGTTCGTGATGAAAGATCCTGTATGTTGTATTGTGCCCAGCCGGCCGCTAATTAGAGGCGTAGTCCCCCAGCCAGACAGGTGTACAGTGTGTATGTGTACAGAGCGTGTGTAGGTGCAGAGCAAGCAGGTCCGTCCATTCATTTCTTAATGGATTGAGCCAGATATCAGGAAGGCACGTTTTTGGTTCACATTTTTGTGTGGCTGGTTAATGCAATGTGTATGTATGGTGGCCAGCAGTCCTTATGACCAGCAGTATTGCATCATTGCAAGCCGACAAAGGAGCAGGTGCCAATGGACAGCTAACCCCGCTCCCCATTCTTCTTGCTGTTGTTTCTTAGTCCCCCTCTCCGAAGGGGGGTAGAGACTGGTTATGGCTCCTGTGATTGGTCAGCTGGCCCACCTTTTTAATGATCTCTTATTACATATTCCATCCCTTTGCCTGCCCCTCTGGAATCTGCTCGTTTTCATCAGTGAAAGGGGTTTTATGTATGTCCGTTTTCTCTCTCCCCCCCCCCTCCTTCCCCCCCTCCCCGTCACTCTCAATCCGGTCCATGCAACAGGCTCGACGACTATCATCAGCCAGCCTTACTATTCTATCGCCATTCCAGCACTCGCAATAGCATGAGTAACGCCAACGCCTTACATGCACATCAGTGACATCACTACTCACTGCAATACACTGTTGCGGTATATCCACCCATTTTGGCCCAGGAAGCAGCTTTGGACATGCTCCGTGCAGGGCCTCCACTGACACGTCATCAGCTGCCGCGCCGCCATGTTGGCATGGCTCAGGTGCCGTTGACACCTCTGCCAATATTATGGGCAGCCAACATGGGTACCAACGCAACGACATCTGCACAGTCGTGGCAAACAAGATTACCACATCAAGAACACAAAAACTATCGCCAACTTTGATAATAATTAATAATTTGAAATAATTGCATTCAAAACGCCACCCTCTTGTGCAGTAGGCCTACAGTAGGCTACACATCAGGCATCTGCCAAGATTATGAGCAGGCTGTGGAGACGCCACGCAGCAACACCAACAGGTGTTGTGAGTGGCAATGTAATATCTAGTTGGTGAGTGTGAATAGGGCCATAACACTCGCATTTATGACCTTAATGAAGGCAGTGAAGGGGGGAAAGGTGGGAATTATTTCCAGAAGTGCGCGCCTCTAATGGCAGCAATTAATTAATTGTGGCGCTTAATTAATTATTTCTCGACAATTACCCGTTGCACGTACAATTATTGTACGTAAGGTGGCCACCTGGAGAAATCGTCCAGCCTCAGCTAGAGAAGACATTAAGACAACAATAAATAAAGCGCATTTTCTCCGCTGCACTTTTCGAAAATTAATTGTCTCCGACTAGCGTAAATTATTTAGACTAGGAGTCTAAATAATTTACGCTAGTCGGAGACAATAATTGCTAGTCGGAGGCCAAAATGTTAACTATTGCAAAACGCCTTCCTTCTCATTCTCATGTTCATCATGTAGGCTACTCAAAGGTCACATATATACTCCAGAAATGTTATGGGTAAGGAGACACACTTCTTGTGATGCTTCCCACAAGTGGTTGTTCCCGTTGGTGACACTGCTGCATGCTGGCTCCAACACAATCCATTCACATTTTCGCACAATGAGAGATGAACAGTTAACAATTTTCTGTTGGCACTCATGAACCTGCGATGTTGAGGTATGTAGGGGAGGGTGGGGCAAGACGGGACACTTAGGTTTAGGGAGTTACACCGGAGCCTGTTTATACTGTACAGATATTCTGAAATTTTGACATCAAATGCTACCAACGGTTTTCCGTTTAATAAGAACAAATCTGGGAGTGTATAAATGACTGTGTTTAAGCGGGGTCCTAAAGACCAAAAGAGTGCAAGTGTCCCATCTTGCCCCATATGCGGGACACCCCCCATGTTTAAAGGGACACTCCAGTCTGAAGACAAGCTGATGTCTAAAAATCAGGCAAAAAATCCTGACTCCAACGCAAAAATCCGTTTGTCTCAAAACAGAACCGTAACCGGGGTCGTGGGGTCAAATCCTCGC
>JYFJ02007504.1:0-15429 GCA_000934665.2 Catajapyx aquilonaris
CCCCCCGGGGGGGGGGGGTCCGGACTTTCAATGGCCCAGGAAAGGTAAATACCTTGTCATAAACTAGTTGAATACCCCTGGTCTATACAGCAGAAATAAATATTCTATACTTTCACAATCAATGCCGCAGACGCGCCGAATCTTCCGAGGCTATAAGTAGGCAGTAAACTCCCGTGATCGTCATTGATCTTGAATTAATCTAGGAAAATTTTAAAAATTTTAAAAATATATAAAATATCATATTAACCAAACTAATCACTGATTAGTGTCTATGTCATAGACATACAAATCAGTGATCAGTTTGATAATCAAACTGATCACTGATTAGTTTGGTTAATATCATATTTAAAAAAAATTTAATTTCCTCTATTATGATCAATGACGATCACCCCTGTTTACTTCTTGCTTGTGGACTCGCAAGATTCTACGCGTCTACGGTAGTAAGTTATAGCTCTTTCTACTGTACAGTACAATGCGTTCCAACTGCATTGTGTAGTGGCCTAACCTGTGCGCTGTGCCCCTTTTTCACCTATTGCCCCATTCTCAGTGCTCGGGAGCTAACTGGAAGACCTAGTAGCCCCTGTTGAGGCGGCAATAAGTGAGCCAAGAGAGGCGTAATGGTTACAGCATTTCCAGGAGAGCTTTTTCTTTTCCTGTTACTGCGAATGTTAGTAAGGGGGTTTACGGGTTTTGGAAGGAAAGTGCCTAGTAAGCTGTAGCGTCAACGAACTTATGCCGATAACGGTAAGTTAAGATGAAATAAATGAAAGAGTTATGGTAGAATTTTATACTTCATCTGAGGCGTATAGGCCTAGTCAATAAAAACTACTGACAGTGTTATCTAGAATCCAACGTAAAATCCGAGAGATTAGTCCCAGGACAATGAGTTTAGATGCTGGATAATGACTGACGTCAACCATCACACAAACGCCAATAAAATCGACTTTGCCCGGCGGCCGTCAGCACACGTTGTTTGCATATATACTATACTGCACATTGCTTACCATAATTGTATGCGGCCGTGTCTAGCGTTGCGCACCTCAAGTGCTGAAACAAAAAACTAATAAAAGTGAAATGAGCTATGGACATACTAGTTAACTGAATTTTTGACCATTTCATTACTTCAGTATACTGTGAAGCTTGCATAGGAAATGTAAGTAAACGGTCTTATCATATAATATGAATAATACTGTATATCGAACACCTTGACAATAACAGATGTCACCAAATACAAAGTCAAATCAACTCATGCAATGCTAAATTGTTAAGCAATGTATATACACTGGTAAATGATGGTCCTCCACGTTGGATCTCTCTTCTTGGTAACTACTGTAGGTGGGTAGGATCTACTGTTAAAAGTTGGATCCAGAAGTGTGTCCTTGTCTGTGGGCTTCATATTTTTAAAAAAGAAGCATAACATCGTTATCATATCCATTTATGATGTCAGTAACTAAGTATACACTTTCGTAAATACGCAATAATATTGGCATTTATAACCATACTACAAAATAATCCCCTACCTGGCTCAACACACAAATTGATAATATCCACTGTTCAAGTTTATCGGCAACAACTATTTACTCCTCGGCATCCAGTAGGTTATAGCTTACTTTATCGAATACTTTAGCAACAAATGCATTTATTTTGTACTCTCCGAATTCAACCTTGACATCTATTCAGCCTAAACCCATTTCTTATTCTCCAAGAAGAATGACACGCAAGGGCACTCCCTTGCACACGTTTTTTCCTTCTTTTTTTGTAATCCGCGTACGTGCTTTCCTATCTCAAGCGAGATGCGTTGTTCCCAGAGGGTGCATGTCGCGTGGAAGGTATATATAAGATGTCTCCGAATAATTGATGCCCGAGAAAGAAAAGAGGCGGTGGGGATGAAACGGGAAAAAAAGAAGCTGTACCAACAGGAATAAAAAAAAGGAGTGAGGTCACTAGGGAGAAACAGAGTCAGAGGTTAAAGAGACGCAAGGGGGCTGCTGTAAAAGACATGGGGCCAAAGACGCCTGATCGTAGGGGATGCCCGAAATATTTCCAGTATTATCTCTCCCCTCCCCCCATTTTCTCCTCCCCCACACCAATGCCATAAGAGAAGTTGTCGTGGGACAGACTTTCCCTTTACGCCAACTTTTTTTTCTGAACATCGCCATATACCCTCCGGAAGTCTCTTCCTTTAGAAAAAAAAAAAAGTTCAGACCGTTCGTTAGTATCAAGTCACAATTGGGATCCTGGGGTATTATCCCACCGCACATTCGGGACTGGCCATATCTGCACAATTATAAGAGGAGCGTGCTGGAAAAGGGATTGAGAGGGAGGGAGGTGGGACAGAGTGGGTGGATAGGATCGATGGAGGAGTGTCTGAAAGTTTTGGTGCCGTGGGTCGATTTGGGAGGACTGGCCTACGAGAGCGTGGTGGTCCATAAGCTCATGTGCGTTTTTAAAAATTTAGGGGAGGGCCATCACACAGGTGCGTCTTGCTCCTGGTTTTCAAACGCATATTCGGAGGGGTTCGGTCCACAGATGATGCCTGAGGTGATCAGAGTTTTTTTTTTGTTGGAAAATGTAATGCAGCCTTGATGGGTGCGCTTGTTCGATGGAAGTGTTGCAAACTGCACATGGTCTTAAAAATTCATTGATTATTGAATGATTGATATAAATGATGTACAACTTTTACCTGATCATTTTGGTCGAAATTGAGAGGCATATTGACGAATAAAAATTAAACAATCTGGGTATTTGTATTACATCAGGTTCAAACGTTCGTCATTGTTGGCAGTCTCCTTGCACATTTTTTTTACACATCTGGCTTAGTACCCATACTTCCTCTTTTGTGCAACATGAAGTCGGTGCCATCTACAGAGCTTGTCGCCTGGTTGCGCTTCACCTGATGGTGCACACCAAGCAGGCAAACCTGCCGTCAACAACACTAGCCAACAAGCTGTAACTGCAAAGGTCGCATTCAAGCGTCGCTTACCGCACTTTAGATAGCGCGCGTCTCTCTCGGAAACCTGACTTTCAGGACATTCATGTCATGAGACTCAAATTAACATTGTATGACGTGTATGAACTGGACTTTCTTCGAGACAGCATTTGCACTGACGTTTAGAAGCCGTTTCTCATACGCATGGAATTACCTCATTTTGAAATAAAAACGATAGCTGAAAGTATGCACAGGCCCAAGTTGACAGTCAGGAAAATGAGGGACGGGGAACAGTTGATTGATTAGTCGCTCTTGGGCCGATATCGAACTCCGGTCCAGACTCGGCACTAGTTTTGGGTCATCCTTTAGCCTCTGTGTATTTCGACAATGTTTACACCACCATGAGTGACTATTCCATCAACTCCGCCAATTCCCACAGCTTGGGCAGAGGAATACCTTGCATGAAGGAACACCGAGAAGCTATCTTATCAACTTTTAAATGTAGGCGATTTTATTCTCGATTGTAAGGGAGTAATCAGGACATGTGCTGCGTATGGCAACGGGCTAGCGGGTTGGGGGCACTGGGAATGGAATGAAAGGTGTGAAACTGTAATTAGTAAATTGGAGAAATCGCCTGGTGGAGGGGACTATGTCGGTTCACAGACTCCCGCAAAGTGCAGTAGACAGATTTTATTGTGTGTAAACAATTGCTTTGAAGTACGGTATCTTAATCCTTGTTCAAGGATGTTATTGTCAATATGAAAATTGGCGTTAATATTGAGACCTAACATTACAAAGCCATCGACGTAGCTCTCTTTGTGCCAAAGGTGATGCAAACTTAGCATATATTGTCATATCACTTCCCTCTTTCTTCTCCTGACCGACATTTGATAACACCCTTATAGGTGGATAGCTCGGATGGATAGCTCTCAAAGACCTGTGTGATGGAGATAAGAAAGGGATAGAAATCGTTTGGATTTCTTTTTTCTTTTTTCTTTTGGAAAAGGGTAGGCAGATAGTGGCTCTCCTTCCACTGGCCGACCCTCTGCCCCACCCTTCTACATTCTACAATATTACAAGTTCCTTACACTGGAACCGTTTCTTTACAACGCCATCGACGGAGGAGAGAGACCCTATTTCACTTTCTGTTTAACTCTGAGGACGCGTTGACACGTCAGACCTGCAATACCCAGAAGAGCAAATTCCTGTCCCTGGAATGTTCATCAAGAGGAGTAAATGTCACATCTAAGGATTGTAATGTAAGGGAAAGGAGGAAGGAAAGGATCGCAACCGGGGGCGCAAAATCTTGTGGGAGTGATGGGGTGCATGCAGTTAGGAGTTAATGGACTATACCGGGTGCCCCATGATTAACCCGACTCCTATTGTTCGCCACTTTTCACGGTCCGGAGCTACGTTATGCGTCATTTGTATTAACCCAATCACGTTTCGCCCAAGGTTGGCGAGCTCAAACGAAGATTGGACGAATCCAAATGACGATATTAAGAGGAATAGCAGGAAAGAGAATGTACTGCCACCAATATGGTCTCATTTCTCTTCATTGTACGATGCTTCCTGTTGAATACGTCATTGTTGTTCTACAACATTGGGGGTATACTACCTAATATTGAATGACCCAATAGAGCAGGGGCTGAAGTCCTGGCATAATAACGTAGTTGCGCAGATTATTATTTCTGTGCCAAAAGGAAAATAGGTGCGTAAATTTTACACTTTATAAGCCCAAAAGGGCTGCCGCACTGGGTGGTATATTTTTGATGACTATTCCATGAATATGTTAACTCTAAATCCACTTATTACCTGGGACTTCCGCCCTTATCCTTTTGGGAAAGAACTTCGGTCCTTGTACAGTAGGATACTACTAGACAAGGACTGCCGCGTTGTCGGGGTGATTTTTCGACGACATCACAAGGCCGCCCCGAAGCACCACTGTTGCTCCATTTTGACCACTTGTTTCAAACATTTCCCTTGGGTGACCAAAGTGTGGACAAGTTGTCTCTAGAGGTGACCAAAAGTGTGGACAAGTTGTCTCTAGAGGTGACCAAAAGTGTGTTGATCTATCCTAACTGTTCCTACCATTGTTAATTTTATTTACGTCTATCTTCATGACCTTAGTGCCCAAGACTTTGACTGCAAACGGTGTCGTGGGATAAGAGATGGGTTAGTTTGGTCCATTTTCTAATATACATTGATGAAGTTTCATTTTGTGCCATTACATAATGTCTACTGGCTTTAGGGTCTTATGGGAGCATTTTTGCAAAGTAAGTGTGCAGTATTTTTTAAAAATAATTGGGGGTTAGTGCACCGCCCTTTGATGGGCATCTGGCACGGTACCTTTATTTGCTTTTTAGGTGTACAGTGTTGGACATTAATCGAGGCATATTGCTAGCGACATTTTCCGAAGCGGCAGAAAAAGGAATCGAAAATAAGGATACTGCAAGCCAGGCGAGCAAGATTCCTTCTGCCACTTCGGAAAATGTCGCTGGCCGTATGCCTCGATTAATGTCCAACACTGTACAAGCTAATACATTTTTGGTCCTTTTTCGTAACGCCCGGGTACCGCGAGCGATAGGGGATGACAGGAGGGGATGTGCAAAGTACAGTTCAATGTCGTTGCTGTGATCATTTTGTTAACTTCCCCGGGTGGTTTGTCTTAACGGAGATACCACCCGAGACGAAGCCAGAGATGACCCCGAACTCTGCACGAGATGAAGGAGGTGTCTCCGGGCTGGGAACGAACCCGGGACCTTAATATCCGTGGACGCGTAGCCTACTTTACCGCAGAGCCACTCCGCCACCCTAGTAAGTGTGCAGTATAGAATGTAACGCATTGGAGAGCTATTTTCCTCGTATGGGATTATAAATAGTGTTGCATTCTTATACAAAAGGCACAGTAATACTCTTATAAGAACTTTTCTTGTTTGTTCGTGAGCAGAAAAAAACCCAATTTAATTATTTAGATGTCAGATACGTAATATTGTTGGCAATGCTTTAGTTCCTTTGCAAAAAGCCAGCCTTACTTTCACGCTGGATTCGGATTTTACCGTGCCGGGGGTGTCACAGTGAGAGTTTTGCAGATTAGGTCGTTTTTTTAGCCACCAACTGTTGGAAGAGAGTAGAGCAGGGGGGAGAGGGAGGTACGCAATTTTCCATGCTGCAATTGTTGCATCATGGCGTCCTCGTGCCTGCTCCTAACTGCCATCCCAGCACACGTGTCTTGAATACTCATCAGTTTGGCCACAGCCACATGTCCCACCTCTTCATGGCCTTTCCAGAGTCGCAAAAAAATTGTATGTGGATTTTTTTGCCTTCGTTTTTAAAGGGATGGGCCATTATCGTACACTCTTACACCAGTCTTACTAGTCATAATGTAACATGGAAATATTTAATTTAATTTGTGATATTAACCTAATGCTGCATTAGTTAATATGTAGACCTACATGGCCGGATTCTCCTGCAACTAATAGCTCAGTAAAGATATACATTTGTATTGCTGTTTGGCGTCTCCCATAAGCTGTCTTATTGGAGAATCCAGTGAACATCAGGCTCTTAATTATACAGGGCGTTCTAGTTGAAATGCCCTCAGTAGTTAGTCTCTGCCTGGCGAAGACAACACATAAAAAGCAATGGCCTATATTCAATTACTTCGTCGCTAATTGGCTTCATAATTCGATATTTTCGGCGTGCGCAGCCAGCCACATGCCTTTCCCCATGTAGGCCTACTCAGACCAATGGAATTAAAATGCTATACATATACTCAATGCACGAAGGTGGACTTTTAAATTTGTCTTTTTTGCCTATGTACGCGACAAGCATTCCTTACTGTGATTGTGAGTTGGTATTGGCGTTGAAAATACAATACACGTCCTCCCTCCTCTCTTGAAATTGTTGGATTTGTGATGGACCGTTTCACTTTTGACCAATCGTTACCTACAGTATTTCTTGCTATACAGTATACTCCTCTCAAAATGGCGAGTAAATTTTCCAATCTCTCTTCAGCAGATAATATATTTGATAACTCCTAAGAAAAACTGTTCCAAAGCAACTGCTTGAAAATATGCCAACAAATTACTGATCACTAAGGGCATTTAATTTGTTTAATTTTTTTACCCCGTGATACAGCTGTAAGTCGTTGTAGGGGGTGGCATACCACCATCAGTTTTCTAGTGTTTTTGCAACTTTTACTTCATTCTCCGGTGCAAGGAAACAGGGACATTGGGAAAGAATAGGAATTGTTAGGGAGGGGACACTTGTGCAGGTGTAATGTCATGAAACCTTTGGGCCATGTGCAGTCCCCTAGGAGGTTAGGTTGCCAGACACCTCCAAGGTGCAGGTCAGAGACCCTCCCGACGCAGGTGGAAGCGAACTCCCAGGCGGGGATCGAACCTGGGACCTTCCACTCAGCAAGTCGAGACGTTACCATCTCGGCCACCACACCTCCCCCGTAAGGGCATTTAAATTGTAAAACCATGTAGCCCAAGGAACTTGGCTCATGAAACTGATTTTTTCGCCCCCTAAAAAGCAGTTTTAACTAATTTATTACTTGAACCTCATTCTCTTCTAAGTTCTCTAGTCACAAGTCAGATGAATATATTATTGGGTGTTGTGGTCATAAGTTAAGTCAAAGTGCTGTTCACTGCAAAAGCTCGCAAGTTGCTTTACTTATCCCCAATGTTGATATGATTGTGACCTTTTGTATTAGCCTACCAAAACTAGGCGAAGTCAATCCAGTCTTACATTTACATATAGCGATATGTCGTTCAGATTTTGATTCACTTAATTGCATTGCAAAATGAATTTTCCTTCTGAAAAAGGAGGCGTTTTTGCAAAATAGGTTGACAGTATACCAACATATTGAGTAAAAATGTAATTAAATCACCAGCTATTTTCATTATCATTGCAGCCATATGTCGGAATAGTTATACCTAAAAGGACCCGCAAATATCATCGCATTGAATCGAGAAAACAGAAGCTTACTTACAGTCCCAATGGTCACAATGTCATAAGCTTGCCTCTAAATCCTGCGAACGCGATGTTAGCCCGGCCGTTAAAGCACCATCATTCTAGCTATCGCGATCCACACAATAAGCAATGATCTTCAGCCCAATTCGGCCTGAAATCTAGTAAATATCGAAAGTTTTTCTCTTTTTGAAACCTTAGAAACTCACTTGTGGATATTTATAGTCCTCCCCCAGTTGCCCCCAATAAGACCACAGAGGGCTGAAATAAGTTTATGTAGAAGCTTTCTGAACTGTTGGTGGTGGTTTTGGGTTGATGAGAGATAAGGGTGGGAGAGGCACAGAGAGCGATCTGGAGCCCCGAAAACTGGCAGAGCTGTTAATCTCCGGAGAAAACAGGACTTTGGCGGAGAAAGCAAGCAAGAGGAGAGTTAGATCAATGCTTCATGAGTGCCGAGGCTGGGCTTGCCGAGTGATGAATGCATCATTAGGAAGACAAGGAGTGTGGACCATTTCGACGCAGCCTCCCAAAAGGGACACGTGCTGGGCGGGTTCTCCTACCCCCACATCTTTTTTCTAACCCCCTTCCAACCCTTCCTACTCCACCTTAAAAAAAGAGGAATTCCAGCTTTTCGACAGGGTGCAATTCCAACAGCAGTCGTGGCCACCAGTAAGTCCAATAGAGCCGAATTCTCAGCAATATCGTCTAGGGAGAAGGTGATGGAATGAAGCACCCAGACCCTCTACTCTACCAGCACCCCCTTCCCTTCTTCTTGCATTCCTTCTCACTCCCACTCTTTCTCTCTGCCAAACGCCCCAATTAACGATTGTGGTTTCCCTTGACTCCCCTTTCTATAGTATGGTAATAAATCACGACTCTGAATCGCCCCCCGAGTGTCAGGAAGGGGGATTGCCCAAACGAATAACAAAAGATCCCGTGACATTTGTAGTAGTGTTGATTTAGTACTCATTTTCAAGTACGTGGGGAAGCAGAGGGCGAAGGGGGAGGGAGGGCGGGGCGAATGGGAATGGTGGGGCAATGAGGATGGGTGATGAATTCGGACGCACACCCAGCGAGTGAGTTTAGCGGGATGAGAGGCAACCCTCATTGGCCACATCCACAACCGCATCCGAATTGGCTTACGGGCTTATTGCTACCTGCAGATCCTGGTACCATTATAATTGATACATAAGAGGTGGATAGTATAATTTTCTACTATTTTAGGTAAGCAGTATGATGCAAGAATTATGAATATTGTGTAAGTTAAAAGATGCAGAACGAAGTGCCGCATACCATATGCAGTACAAAGAAAAATGTAATAAAAAAGTAGCGCCAAGATTTTTATAAATATGATTATTAGTCTACAGTACTCTTGACAGTGCCCTAGACTTTATAATAGGGGGAAAACCGGACAAGATATACTTAAGAATGCAACGTTACGGAGAAGCAGTATAATCGTTGCTTTTTAAAGATATTTCACATCTAAAAAATTGAATGAGTCGACGGAAGAAGGATGTATTCCAGCTGACTTTCGAAATGAGATTATTAGCCTATGTGAAAGTTTAATGTAGTTTGGAATATTTCTTTTTGTCGAGCGCAAAATAAAGCACACAAGCCTGATGCTATTTTTTCACTATAGTGCAAGATATTTGTAGTACTGTATTAACGTTGTAAAAAACATGGCGTCCTCAAGTGACTATTGGCCTAGAGATAGGAAAATATATAGAGAAAACTCTGACGAGTGACGGAAAACCGCTTCAAAGAATGCTGTCGTAGTAAAACTTTGACTTTCCCTCCTGAGAAATTGAGTCACATTGGGATGTGCCCTTATTCCTCAATTATATTTACATGTACTGTACTGTACCAACATGTGACCTTCGGTTGCTGCCTAAGGTAGAAATGTGTTTGTAAAACATTCCTGATTTCTACTGTAAATTGTGAATACTCGTGGGTCAGATAATGATAATATTGGTTACTACCTGATAGGTCTGTGCTCTTTTAGGGAATCCTTTTTTAATCACTGAGCTGCTGATAAATTTTGATTGTGAGAAATTGAAAATGTTATAAAATTGGATTTTGTTCATGGACTTGCAAACCCTCATAAGACATTATGATGGGCAGTGGGTCTACATTACCGTTATAGTATAGTCATCTACCACTGCTGTTACGAGCAGAGCTTAAAGTCCACCCCCTTTGTCGTATTTCAAGATAATTTGGTTAAAGCGTGGATTGGAACAAATTTCAAAATGCATCCGAGCAGCAATTTGTCTTTATCCAAGCTATACACAAACTGACATGTTGTATTCTGAAAATAGCTGACTTGAATACCCCTGACATGCAAGTGCAGAGCTCAACGTATTAAAGTACACGTGGTGCCACATGCCCCGGGTCACGTATCGATTTCCGTGCCAATTAGGAAGCGTTGCATTGTTAGGGGATTGTAACCGGTTGGGGAAGGCACGACCTTGCATGTCAAAAACGTGTTTTCCCGACTTGGAACAGAGTTAAGCGACAATATCAGCGGTCCCTATCACAGAGGCTATACTTTCCTTTGTATAGGGACCAGAATTCTGTTAAGCTGATAATCCCGATTTCATATCAGTTTATTTGTGGCATTTTGTTAATTCAAAGTATTGATACTACACAGCAACTTTTAAAACAACTTTCCAACGTTGCACTACAACTACGAATATGTACGGTATATTGCAGGAGATGAAAAAACCTCCATGACGATATAGATTATTCGAAACGTGATTGAATTGGGTAGCCAGCAGTTTTCGAAAAAAAAGTAATTCATTTGGGATGGGAAATGTGCTTTGTTCTAAAAGGGAGACTAATTTTTGCCCATAGCAATAGTTAGACGTTGGAATTGAGCTTGAATTCGTCGATGTCATGCACACACCAAGTAGAAAATGAAAAGTAACTTATACAGTATGATAGTAAAAATGTAAAAGTTGGGTTCTCGTAGCTGGCTACTGTAATGTTATTTAGTTGTCAGCCACCTACATACTGAAAATATCCTCCCTTGCGCTAATAATATGCGGTAAATTTTAGAATAAACGTCCACTTCTATTGGGTGATGACATCCCAAAATACTCGGTTTATCACATTATCCTATATACACCGTATCCAGTAACAGTACTACTCATACTGTATATGCTGTTGTATCACAGGTATTGTGTTATTTACGAGTATGCTGATCTTATATTCTGACCCATATTTTTCCTGCAAATTTAACACAATCATATCATATCACTGATTAAATACTCATTCTAATTGGCGCTGAACCTCTGAGAAATCTGGATACAAATTTTGAGGCTACACTGGAGACCAGAAAGTTTCTTTCCCACCAACCTAGGGAAGAAAATTTTTGAGATGAATAGCAGACGGATGCGAGAGTTTTTCATATGGAAAACGTTAGCTTAATGGGGGGAAAGGCGCTTCGAAGTATCCNTCTCCCATCCCCCTCTCTTCCTCAGCTCCTCTCAATTCAGACTCCCATCTCAGGTTTTCACTCGGAGAGCTCGAAAAGGTTTGCAGTTGGCAGTCTTCTTTTTCGCCTTCATCTCCACTCCCGCAAATGCCCTTTTTTGGCCCTTTCTCATTCTCCTTGGGTGGCCTACAAATTGCCACTGAAGCTTCCAAAAACTGTTATATACAGAGATCCATGGAGTATTATTTTTTAAATGTTCAGATAATTTCATGCCTGAAACACAGGGTGCTCCGTTTGAAACTCTTTGAGTGGTTCGTGATTTTTGGAACTTAGCTGCTTATTGTAAGCTGCTACCTTGATCGAAAATATCTGCTAAGAACAAATTGGCGCAAATTGGAAGGTAATGTCGTCTGTTCTGAGAGGGACTGTAGCGAGAAATGCAAGAAACTGGTAACGATTGGTCACAGGTGAGACGCTCCATCACAAATTCACCAGTTGCAAGGGAAACCGAAGCAGGTTGGCATAGTGGATAGGGCGTCCGACTGCTAATCGGGAGGTCCTGGGTTCGAATCCCGGGGCCGGCAACCCTGACCGTGGTTTTCTGCGGTTTTCCACGGTCTTTCCAGGATAATTCCGGGGTCGCTTCCGTATTATAGGCCACAGCCGCTTCCTTCCTTCCCTATCCTTGGAGGTTGAAAGGCAATGCTGGGCCAACCTCCTTAATATCAATTATAAAGTTGCAAGGGAACAGCCGAACAGGCCACAATTTCCTAATTATTTACTGAATTAACGTGGAATGATCTATCTATGATAGTCTTTAAAAGTAATTGGTCCAAACTTACAAGCCCAATAATGCAACAAGCGAGGGAACAATTGGAACACCCTGTGCATCAAAGCTGGCAAATGCTTACTAATGACCTAGCAAAGTTGTCATATATGAAACTTTGCTGAGGGTCTGAAGTAGTATGTATAGCCTATGCTGTATGTTGGTAGAGCCAGAAAGGGAGACGAGACAAATGCTACAATCGCATATTCACGGCCCAGCTCTCCGGGGTGAGTAAACACGTATTGAACAGGATGAACTTAAGCCTGTTTCAAGGCGAGTCAGCCTGTTTAGACCTTTCCGACATGGCTCGTATATTTGCTGGTGTCCTGCTTCCGGTTGCTAGGGAGCATTTTACCTACCTACAGGATGGTGGAAAACGTGAGCACTTATTATTGGAGATATGTTCCTTGTGATATTCCAACACGTAAATCACATGGTTGATTTTGCAATTGGCTCCAATAAGGAGATCATTGCATGTTAATTTTTGTGGTTGCTTCAGAGAATATCCTGTGATATATGCGACTCATGGAGGATGTAGCACTGATGGTCGAGGAGTGGAATAACCCCCAGGATAGTCCCTATCATTATTTTGCAGGTATTGCGAAACTAACATTGACATGTTCCGTAACGGAGCTAATATAAACTAGAACAGTAGTTCGTCATGACGAAAATATGGCAAGGAACCTAATTCCGACAGGAAGTGGACACATAGCCACCCTGTGCTGTTGCCAGATTGTCATCTACAGGGTGAGGAAATTTGACCAACCGTCGCTTTGGGAGATGATCGAGGGCTTCCAGGCGATCATTTTAAATATAAGAATCGTGGGTCTCCGCAGCATAGTTACGGAGATAATGTGCTTCAAACACAAGGTATCAAAAACATCCTGGCAGGTATGCGTCCCTCCACACGACATTACCTTTTTCATTTAAATTTTATATGTTATCATGTAATATGATTTTAATTTACGATCATATTAGGTGTAGCAGGGGATGACCTAGGCGATGGAAGTATCGTAAGCAGTATCCGAAGCGGATCCGAAGCCTATGAGCTGGTATAATGCACTTTTATTTAATGCTAATTATCTCGGTAACTATACGACGGAGACTCATGTTGCATGTACTCAAAGTGATCGCCTAGAACCCCGCTATCATTTCCCAAAGCGACGGTAGGTCAAATTTCCGCACCCTGTATGGAAATAACAAGTGCTGTTGTATTTATGGCCCCCAAAATGCACTCGTAATAATATTGTAGTATCCACAGTTTAAACCCAATCACTCTCCTGCCATGCTGAAGGTTATAGCAGTGTTTCTGAGTGTTATACCTTCAGTACGTCAGGTGAGTGTTGGGTGCAGATTTCGGACAAGTGTGTCTCCTATGTACAATTCAAGGTCACATATTGGATACCATTTAGGGATTATGTTACATCTTATATAAACTTATACTGTATGTAGAGGAAAAATAATACCGAAGAAGTGTTGGGGTTTGCTTTCCAAACAATGATGCCTGTCTCCTGCTAATTGTATTCTCTTGGCTGAACTTTAGATCGATCCGTTCTCTCTTGGCCTCAGAAAAAGCGAGAATATGCCCGCAGAGAAGGTTCTCGTTACATGCTGTCCACTGTACAGTGATTAAACTTGATTACGAGAGGGTCCCCTGCAACAACGTTGCAAGAGCTAGATTAAAAACCAGCATGTATAGGCACTACCTGGATTCGCTAATAAGTTATGTGACTACTATTTTCATCTAGTGCACCTCTCCGTTCTTTTATGGTAATGGTGCATAAAAACTGGCCTATTAGAAAATCTGATGCAAATAAACACCATGAATTATTGCAAAAGGCACAATCGAATAATAATTTAACCCCTTCGCTACCAGCTAGGCCGAAAACGTCCAGATTTTAGCTTACGCGTATTTTGAAGATACGGACAAGATATTTTACAAATAATAACAGCTATACTTACCCGTTCAGGGAAAACACTATGAATGTGTTGGCTACAATTTTACTCCTCCGGAAGTCCCTAAATTAATTTTCGAAGAGATCGCTGTAAAAACTTGAAATTCAATTGAAATTCAGGGTGGGGCAAAAGTCATGGACGGATAAAAACGACGCAGCATGGCGTAAGTAACGAACGATTATAAGTATTTTAAAAAATTACACTACACAGAGAAATATATGCCATTTATGGATCAAGGTCCAAAAAAGTCACTTCTTGAAAACAACACCGGATAGATGTCCACCTTTGCGGGCAACACATTCCTCCAAGCTCCGGATGAAACCCTTCATAATGCGCATGTCCAGGGGAATGGTTCTCACGGCGAGTCTTATCTGATCCTTAAGATCACCCAATGACTGAGGATGTGTGGCGAACACCCAAACTCTTCAAGTACGGTACCCCCACAAGAAGAAGTCGGGGGTGGTCAAATCCTGCGACCGCTGCAGCCATGTAATGTCCCCAAATCTCGAAATGACCCGCCCAGGAAACATTTGACTTTTAATTTGTTTGGTGTTCGCCATACGTCCTCAGTCATTGGCTGAATAAGACACGCCGTGAGAAACATTCCCCTAGACATGCTGGAACGCGTTATGAAGGGTTTCGTCCGGCGCTTGGAGGAATGTGTTGCCCGCACGGTTGGACATCTATCCGGTGTTGTTTTCAAGAAGTGACTTTTTAGACCTTGATCCATAAATGGCATATCTTTCTCTGTGTAGTGTAATTTTTAAAAATATAATCGTTCGTTACTTACGCCATGCTGCGTCGTTTTCATCCGCCCATGACTTTTGACCCGCCACCCTGTACTACCGGCCAACTGCTAGGCCACCGCTTATATTTTCGATTTCACGTACTCTGAAGATAAAAACAATATCTTTTACTAATAATAACAGTTACACTTACACGTTCATGCCGCTCTTCATGAATGTGCTGGAAACAACTATCATCTAGAAGTTCCTGTATAAATTTTCACAAAATTACTACATTACTAGGCCTACATTTAGGTATACAGTATAGTCTGGTGACCCCGAGTAGCTTGCCCCCTTGGGTAACTGGTTGTTTACTGCTATCCTTTTACATATGTTGCCATGGTGATTGCCCGCGGGATAGCTTACCCGGGGTCACCAGACTAGGGGAAATACAAAACGCAAGTACTACTGGCCAACTGCTAAGACTGATTTAACCCTTTGATGGCGACGGACATCATATGATGTCCTGCTGGTTTTTGAACTGGGAGCACTAGAGTTTACACAAAAATGGCGCAGTTTGAGGCTC
>JYFJ02007505.1:0-15479 GCA_000934665.2 Catajapyx aquilonaris
TTAAAAAACCACGTGAAAAAGGGGGGGGGGGGGTTCCAATGGATACCACGGCAAAGGTCATCTCTGTATGTGTTACCATTTTTGAATAAAAAAATACTCGCCATGACTTTTGACTCACCCGGTGTAACTTCAAAGTCATTGGGTCAGAGATGACCAAAACATAATAAAAACCATCCTTACGTCGCATATGATGAGAAAAAGGCGTTAGAATTTTTTTCTTCCCACAAACCTAAATGTGTGCAGTACAGGGTTAAACATAGTAACAGATGAAATTTTCCAGCTGGATGCTGCTAAGTTCTGCCATAACACAACCTGCTTCAAGAAAGTAAATCTGGGTGATATTGTTTATGTGAGGGAAGCCATAATGTGAGAAATTCCCAGTGGTGGATTCTCAGCACTTCACTGAGCCAAACTGTAGCAACGGTTGTGGGAAACTCTCATGTTAGCACTGTCCAAATTAGGATAACGGAAGCAGGTTGATCAATGTCATCAAAGGAAGTAATCCTGAAAGCTCAACCAGAATATTATGAATGTGACGAAACAACTTCTAAGGGTCATTCCACCAAGTTTTTTTTAAACTTTAGGCCCTGGTCACCTGCAACAAATGTGAAAAAGGCACAAGCTTCAACTGCCCACAGCAAATTTGAGGCCAAGAGAGTTGTAGCCTAAATGTTGCATGAAATTAGCACCTTCCATATTTCCAGGTGATTTGTTGCAAGCAGTTATGTGATTGATGGAGATGATCAGATGTGCAGTTTTGTAGTACTGGTACATGTGATGAGGCCCTTAAAGGGACACTCCACTCAAAATACAAGTTGGGCTCTAAAAATCTGGCAAAAAAATCCTGATTCCGATGGTATAATAAGTTTTTCTGAGAGACGAAGGGTAAGGACAGGGGGAAAGCTGGAAGTGTGTCGTTCGAAAACCGCGCTGTAATTGGGCATTTCTGAGGGTGGGTTTTGTCTCAGAAAAATAGTCATCCATCCTAACTTTTAGCAGCACATCTGACAATGGTGGAACACATTTTTTCCAGCTAGATAATTTAACATCTTTTTTATTAACCATGTATCTCCCGCTGGATTCTGCACTCTTTGGATGGGGGTTTAAAAATAGAGCGCTAAGTGAAAATCACTGGATCTGGCACCATTGGTTTCACTTTCGATTCATGCACAAGAGGGGGCTGAACCGTGCCAGACCTACAAACTTATGTTGTATCTTGAGAGAGGGAATCGATTGCCTCACATGCTATGCACAAGACCATGGTTGTAGAAGACTCAGGTTAGGTCACTCCCCACCCACCCCCTGCCGAGGGGTTTTGCACCGGGTGCTCACCTGAGAGCGCCATAAGACATTTCCCAGAGCAATTATGTGGCGATCCTACTGGACTAGGCAGAACTTTATAGGTACGAAAGGGAAGCGCTACATGCTTGCCCAACATGGCCACCGGCGGCCATGTTGGGCCCCCCAATGTAGCCCTCCCCTTTCGTACCTATAAAGTTCAGCCTAGTCCAGTAGGGTCGCCACATAATTGATGCTCTGGGAAATGTCTTATGGCGCTCTCAGGTGAGCACCCGGTGCAAAACCCCTCGGCAGGTGATAAGCCCAGAATGTAGGGGTAGTGTCTGTGGGCTGCACAAGACGATGATGTCATCCTATTGCAACAGCTACTCGTTGGTTTTTTTTGACGGCTTCCAACCTTCGGAATCACCCAATATAATTCTACATGATTGCCCACTCCCTCTGATGAATTATGAAAACATTAAGTGTAAAATTTTAAGGTCCGGTTTAAAAGGAGGTAATGTGAGCCACCAAGTACAAAAAAAGGGTGGCTCAGGTGATCCAAGGCCACCGCCCGAAGCTCCGAGCAGTCCGCCCGGCCAATCAGGAGCGAGGACACTTTTTACTGCCGCAATGGTGGTGGTGGAGGAGTTTTCCTACCCTTAACAGATCTTTCTGATTTTTTCCCCGGCAAAACGTATGTCGCACACTTTCGGGAACTTTTAAATGGCTGCATGTCCACTTACCGGGAAATATGTGGCAGGGAGCTATGTGTAGGCTATTTAAATTAGTGCAGCAAGTACTTGTTTACAATGAATGAGACCTTTGGCCTATGATGTCATGCCATTAAAAATATCACGTGAGTGGCATAAATACTCATGAACATAGAAACTAGAAGAGTTACCTAAGTGCTAAGGCTATGGTGAAAGAAATTTCCATCGGGTTATACCAGTGAATAAAAAAATAATAATTGTGCTTGTAAGATAATACAACCATCACATCATGGTCACGGGAGGGCTAACAGTAGAATGATTTTTTTTTAAATGTATGAATTGACATATCGTATTTACTCGCATATAAGACGCACACGCGTATAAGACGCACCCCGGTTTTGAGGCGAAAAATCGTGTAAAATCGGTTGTTGACTCATATAAGACGCACCCAGATTTATTGCCGTAGTTTGGGAACTGGCCTCGCAATGCATGTGCAATGCATGTGCGTGTGGAATCCATTAGAATCCAGTAAAGGGGGGGGGGGGTGGAAAATGGGACAATGCTACGCATCTGAAACGTATAGGTGGCAAGGTCACACCGGGATTGTGCACGTGTGGGGACGGGGAGAGCATATCAATGGAAGTGAAGGAGAAACGCAGGTCGTACCGTGCCAATTTCAAGAGGAAAGTGATCAACTGTGCTGACAGGACATCAAACAGACAAGCTTAAATTTTTCAATATACGATTTTCACGATTTCTCACGGGTTTCACCCGTTGTGCCCTGCCGTATAAGACGCACACGCGTATAAGACGCACACGCATATAAGACGCACCCTACTTTTTGAGCTACAAAAATCGAAAAAAAAGTGCGTCTTATATGCGAGTAAATACGGTAACTGCATGCTCTTAGGCAAAGAAAATGCCATGTAAATTATTACAAAGGCTAGTTGAATTGAAAATAATATATTTATAAAACTGAGAAATACTTTGAACCACCTTTAGGCTCTCCAATCTTCATTGAGTGTAGACTGAATAACTATGAACACCTATTTTTTCAGATTGTCTGACAGAGGTGGCGGCATCCCGCACTCTCTCTTGTCTCGGGTCATGGAGTATAACTTCAGCACTGCAACAGATGCTTCTACCCATGCCTGCAGCTATGCCCCTGAGTCGGGTCCACTCTCTGCTCTTACTGCTGCCCCTTCCTCAATGTCCTCCCCCATGCATGGCTTTGGTTTTGGTCTGCCCACTTCTAGAGCCTATGCGGAGTATTTGGGTGGAAGTCTCAGTATCCAGTCACTGCAAGGTATCGGGACAGATGTATATCTGCGCCTGAAGCATATTCACTCAAAACACGACTCCTTTAGGATATGACACCTGCTATGGTAACAGCATACCAGTGATTGCCTTCAATTGTCATATTATCATAAGATTCTGTGATACAAAGTAAGACTTGAATTACTTTATATGGAACAGATAGTCTGCTAGTCAAGTGATATTGTGATGTCTATGAACTAAAAGGAGGACTCTCTAACTTCTAAGTGCCAATATTTGTACTTATGCAAGGTCACAGATCATCACATGATATGTCACATGAGTAACTTAACCACATTTCAGTACCAATTTTGTACCACTATGAATATAAAGAAAGTGCTTCACAAGGACAAGTCCTGGTAAAAGGCCACTGCTTTGTAAAGGAACGTAAAACAATGATGACTTTCATACGTTCTAAGTCACTGCTGGAGTCAGCCCAAGAAAGCACTTTCCCATGCTGCATTTATTTATAAAATATAATGTGTTACTATTCATTACAACACATATTATCATTTTTCCAGCATTTATTCGTTGAATTTTGGGAATAAATAGTAAAACTTCTGAAAGCTCCCCTCCACACATGTGCTTCTCCTTCCCCCAGATGGAATAGGGTATACATGGCACATCATGCCTCTAAAAGCATGGCTAACTTGCATCTACCTGCAGTCCTTTTGCGCTTATTTAAATGTTACACTATTTAATTTACAGTAATGTCTTCTTTGAATTTACCATGAGGTTTCTTAAATCAATTGATATGTCATGTGCATAAGACATGCAGTATGTTGGCCCTAGAAGTAATGCACAGATTTCAGGTGTATGTCTTTTTTTTTCAGCGAGGGTATCGCATATATTTGGGATTTCATTTGAAACTGGCAACTGTAGGCCTACTTCAAAACCCCTGGGCTGACTCGAGCAGCTAGACAGGATTCTTCCATGTGCTTTCTAATGTTCCCATGGTTAAGATGGGTTCATAAGCTCTCTTGAACTGAGTTCTTGCCATGCTTTCTGGTCTGCAACCAAAGCCCCATTGGCTTTCTAAGTGAATGAGCTGTGAGAATTTACTTCTCACTATTCTACCAGTCTCACTGTACTAAAAAGTGCTCACAGCCACTGGTCCTCATGAACTCGAAAACCCACCTTTTGTAATAAATTGTTGGAAGATACTACTAAATTTAACAATGAAAAACTGACCTCATGATTTTGCAATTTTTTGATATACTCCTAGGATGAAAGAGTTCACGGAATTCACCAATTACTCACCTACCTTGAGAAGAAGAGAGACGGGTTTTTTGGTGTATCTGCACACAATCCTAATGAGTCAGTGTGCCAAGTGACATTGTCTTTTGTACATCTGAGGTCATCTTGCATGTGCTTTTGTGAACCCACAGTACGTCTACTCATCATTCCACAATGGCCGCACAAACGTTTATGCGTAAAGATTTTCTAGTAACTCAGGAAATATTCAACTGAGACACTAGGAAAGCTTCATCAGGCTTCTGGTGATCAAGCTTTTAGAGTTTAGACCATAAGCAGTGTTTTGAGTCGCAATTACCATTCAAGTGTGGTCAATGTCTGTTGAAGGTCACTAGCACTCGGAAAGACCACACATCAACACAACCTTTGAAAAGTTTGAACAATTTCGATAAATCATTTGTGAAGACCATCCCCATACCATTCATGAGATCTGTGACAGAGATGGGATTCAGTTCCAGGTCATTCATATGCATGAAATGAACGTGTATCGTGACTTGTCCCCAGGCTCCTGACACCTGACCAGAAACACTGGTGCCTAAACGTGTCCAGGAGCTTTGAGAAACCGTAAATGGCAACTTGGCTTTCATCAAAGATGATGAAAATTGTCGTGGCAATCTTTACAGTCGAAAAGCCAACTTTCGTCACCTGTGATCCACACAGAGTGCGCCTTTTTGTCAGAATCACAGGATTGATGCGTAGACTTGCATTGGGTTCACAAAAGCGCATGCGAGACGCGTTCAGATGTACGCAGGACAATGCCACTTGGCACACTGACTAATTAAGATTGTGTGCAAATACACCTAAAAGTGCATCTCTCTACTTCTCAAGGCAACCCAGTAATCGGTTAATTCCAGGAACTTTTTGATCCTACTATGTACAGTATATTTCTCTCCTTTTTTTATTGCTATGGACATTCTTTCATGTGTTATTGAGAAGTTGTTCTGTTGTGATATGACACTCTTGTGGTCACATCTGTTCTGGAGATTGTGTGTTACTGCCTTAGATGATTTGGAAGCGGGTTATACAGTTGTTGTGGACTAAATGTCTATAACATATTTGTTATTGTTAATATTACCATATTTAAAATAAAAACAGTTGACGCTTTTACTCGTACTTTGTGATTCATGTTCAGAATCATATGTGGAAGCATATGCAATGGGAATTATTATTTTTTAAATCCTGGGATGGCACTGGCATTGTGAAATGGCCGTTCCCGTCAACGTCAACCTGAACCTCCCCTAATTACCTGGCAGTCCTCTGCGGCAGACACGGTGGGGTGGGCCGCAGGGTCTGTTGGACAGCGGGGCAGCCTCGGGGTGGTGTGGGGCAGAGCTCCACAATGAACCAGGGAAGGTTGGATGCGGTGGGTTAATCAGCCAGCCGGCAGTCACTCTTCCCCGTTTGGCGGGGGGGGGGGGGGGGNGGGGGTGTTTAAAGGGCTGTGATTGAAGACCTCAGGGGAAAACTAAGATTTTGCAATTTCAAACTTTGAAGACCCACCACAATTCTAGTGTACAGTACATCACAACATGCAACAATTAAAACCAGTATTGTTGTCAGCATGGGTCTTTATTTATCAACATCAGTACCACATGTGGCTAAGGGCAGGTCCACATAAAAATGTCAATAACCCTGGGGTATCAATGGCATGAGGCTCTGCAAATCATTGCATTATGCTTGCAAAATTGGCAGTCGCCCTGGGTGCATCTCACGAGGCTGACCTGAAGGTAGTACATGCCTCTTCACAACAATTGACGATCCCCATGGCTCATCAAAAGTGTTCCTGTGAAAGATGAGCGTGCTTCACTTTCAATGATCTTCCACTCTCTGCTATTCTGAATAGGAAATAGGCATTTGGAGACAGAGTTTTTGTAGATATGTGGTGCAGTTCTTAAACATATCCTGCTCACATAACATTGAATTACGCAAACAGGATTCGGCTTTCGATGTGCATCTGCAGATATCTTGGCCAGGCTGAGATTTCTAATGGCCTAGGATTTCTTACTAGCAGATGATCCTGCCATATGTACAACTGCTATGTATATAACTGTGTATGTAACTGCATATGTATAACTGCTGCAAGTCAAAATTCTGTTCTCAAATCCTGTGAAGCATTAAAATTTAAATCCTAGGGTGACACGGTGGCCGAGCGGTTTGCGCCGCAGCCTTCCACCTCTAAGGTCCCGAGTTCGATCTCCGGGTCGGACGGAGGATACTTATGTGGATAGAGTTTCGATGGGTTCTCTCCGTGTTCGCGTCGGTTTTCTCGGGGTTCTCCCGTTTCCTCCCACTATCAAAATCCATCACATTTCAGGCAAATGATTAAAGTCGGGTATTCAAAAGATGATCCCCTAAGAGGCCCAAGGGGCCTATCACGGGGTATCCATTATTTAAAAAAAAAAATTTTAAATCCCTAAAGAGTATTAATTACCAAATTAAAGGAAGATGAAGTGGCGCCGCGGTAACGCGCGCGCCCACGGATATGAAGGTCCCGGGTTCAATCCCCACCCGGGGTTCCCACCTTTATCCGTGCAGAGTTGGGCCATCTCTGGCTTCATTTCGGGTGGCAATTTCCGACAGACTAAGCCACCCGGGGGAGTTCACAAAATGACCGTTAGAGACATTGCACTTGCACTTTGCACATCCCCTCCTATTCATCCCCCCTTCGCTCGCGGTACCCGGGCGTTACGGAAAAGGACCACTTGTAAAAGCTTGTACATCTTAAGCAAATAAAGGTACCGTGCCAGATGCCCAATTAGGGCGGTGCACTAACCCAATTATTATTATTAATTATTATTATTATTAATTACCAAATTAGGACCTTAAGAGGGAAATTTGTTGCATATATGCATTTAATTCTGCTTGGCTCGTGGCTCGTACTTCAGAGCCATGAACCAAACGGATTCTCAACCTGAAACTACCAGCAAGTCTTGTTTCCAAACAGAACATATGGACCAGCCAGGACCTTCTGAGGCCTCCACTTATGAAGAGCCTGAGCCAACCAAGTGGAAATGTACCCATTCATTTGCCTTGGCTAGGTCTTCCAAGATGCAGGACAGCAGGCCAAAACCAGCTTCATGCCTTTTTGGTGTGGACAAGTCATCTTGGAAGGCAGGTCTGCCTAAGGGGGAAAGGATTCCAGTTAAAATAAAAGCAGGACCCCCAATAAAGCCAAGGCCAGGGATGCTCCTACCACGTAGCATGCTGGAGGGGTACACGTTTGGTAGAGGATCTTGAATAAAAACAGATACTTTACCTTTCCCTGAAGGTTCGTAAGGTAGTTTCTGTTTTTAAAAATAGGGCATGACACTGTACAATTTGGCATCCAGGGTCATAAAGATTTGATAGACACCTGCACAATGTGTCCCCTCCCCAAAAATCCCTTTCCCTACCGGCTACCCTATATCCTAGTATTCCTTGCACGGAGTTTTAAGTTAATTGAAAAACTGTATGGTGGTCTACCACCCCCTAAACGAGCCGAAGGCTCGAGCACGGGGTATCAATAATAAAAAAATAAAAAATAAAAATAAAAATTGATAGAAATGCTGATGTCATTTATTTACATGAATTGTAAAACAATTTGATGTTGCCTTACTTGCCCTAAATTTTATTTTATTTTATTTTATTTATTTGGGATCCCCCTTGAGACCCATTGGTCAATGCAGGGGGAGGGGATCTCCATTTTTCTAGACTTTTCAATCTCACCAGTGCAGGGACAGGGAAGGGATAGGGAGGGAGGAACAAGGTGCAGTGCACTGTCCTGTGGTGGGGGCCGTGTGCAGTCCCTCAGGGGGCCAAGCTTTAGACACCCCCCTAGGCGCGGGCGGAAGTCCCCCACCGAACACCGCGCCTCCTCCAGGGAAAGGAAGGAAGCGGCTGTGGCCTATATAACGGTACGGTCCCGGGATTTCCCTGGGGTGACCTTGGAAAACCACAGAAAACCAAGGTCAGGACCGCCGGCCTCCGGGACTCGAACCCAGGACCTCCCGATTAGCAGTCGGACACCATATCCACTACACCACTACTGCTTCGGTCTTGCCCTAAATTTTACATCCCATTCCTTTCACTGGTGATTGATTGTTTCTATTTGTACTTGTGCATTATAGGGGCATTCTCTCAATGCAACATATGCTCTCAGCAGCTCAATTACTGTAATCCTGTAATACAATATTTGCACATTTTAAAGTGTAAAACTTTCTTTGCCCTAGTATGTTGCACTTACCATTTGGCTGCTATTTAATAGGCCTTGCTTTATCTTAAGAGCAGCATGTAACATTAGCATTGCCTCTGGCTGCATCCTGGCCTTTTATGGGTGTGTTGATGGTTGCCACTGTTGTGAGAAAAGGGAAGCCAAAGTAAAAAATGGCTGCCTCTTGCACTTGGCCATAGTTGCATGAAAACAATTGTATCAGTTGGCAGATGACACTGAAGAGAGCAGGATGTGGGTGGAGTATTTCCCTGGATATTGTGAATTAATTCAGGGCTATGCTGATGTGTATTATTGATTTAGTAATAGGCAAGATTGAGTTCAGGGCAGATGCTGATTCTGAAGAAACCCTGTGTTTCCATCACAACCAGCCTGAGAAGTTAGTTATGGGCAAGACCATGGAAGAATGGCTGCAGTTCTCGGTTTGCTTCTGGTATACTTTCAGAGGGACAGTCAATTATCCACTGTTACAGTTTTAACCCTGGAACCATGCTGTGGGGTCTTTTTGGACCCCACGGAAAAAAAAGCATTAAAATGATAATTACAATGAACTTTTGCCATTTTTTTTACAGTATATAACAGGAAGTGCAGGTTTATTTTGAATTAGCCATCCTTTTAGGCATTGTTCAAAGAATGATTGTATAGTCAATACATTGAAAAGTATTATATAATATTAATAAAAATTAAAATATGGATGGGGTCTTAAAAGACCCCACGGCATGGTTCCAGGGTTAAAAACAGAAAATGAAATAATTATCGAGACGGCGCGTCATTCAGTATTATTGTACGTACTTCATAAATGACAAACGTTACTATTTGGTGTTGGAATTACTACCATCTTACCATAGCAAATTATTTTATACGTCATGCTGTACTTGATACTTGTAAGTTTATGAAACATTACATTATGTACGTTTGTTAGATATGCACGATGATTTTAGTCAAGAACGTTCAAAAAACACGTGACATCGCAGAAGAGGTGGACAGACCAGCTCAGATCAGAACTTCCCAGTATTCCGGACAATGCACGTTATTGACTTCTGAGGGCTTTGGAAATGCCACAGTTGAGTTCATAGATCCAGAAAACCTAGGAAATGACACCAGAACGACTACCACAGCCCAACAGATATGCAGGTAACAAGCAATTTTCACTTGCTCATTTAAAAATATATTTGCATGACTGTACTAAAATTACCCGAAACTTTTGAAGGTGACCCAACACTGAAAATACTCCATTAGGTATTTAGGTGCGATTAGGTGCACCTTGGAACACAGAAATAAAAATCATTTTTTGCTGGAAGACTTCCGAGTCGACTTGCATAATACAATATTTGAATAAGCCGCTGGGAGGGTATTTCGTGGATAGCCACTAGGGGCAGGAGAGGGCGAACGGCTTGGCTTCCTGTGACGCTGTGACCAGCTATAATCGGGCTATAATGAGCCTATGACCATGGCGGCATCCATCGATCGATGGCGGCATCTATGCCAAGTGGATGGGGACTGGGGAGGGCACAGCACAGGGCAGTAGGGCACTCGTGAGCACACTTGACTAGAGGACTTGCCGAGTGCCGACCACGCCACGCCAAGACGCCATCAGGACACCACAGCTGCAGTACTAGGGCACCATGGCACGCCTGATTTCAGTTTTGCTCCCCGCAGCCTAGTCCCCGCTGACCGCTCCTCCTGTCTGACAGTACTGTGTCACCCTCCCAGTCTCCCACCCAACCCACCCCCAGACTGGTGCGTGGCACGGTTGTTAGAGTATATCCTTCCTGGGTGCGTGGTGCCTCCCTGCCCCCGTATTGTTGCTGCACATCAACCATCGAGGGCGGCCCTGCCCCCACAAGACCCCCGCAGTCGGCGTCCAGTCCAGGCCAGGCCAAGTGGTGTACACGAAGGGTACGTGTCCAGCATGGTGTCCAGAGGTTCAGTGCCTGTGTTCACCTCTGCCCCCACCCAGACCCACGGCCCCTGGCTGGCCAGTTCCAGGTGGGGCAGAATAGGTCAGCATGGTCAGTTGAATATAGTGGTCACTTTTACGGCAGACTTGTTAGGGCGTGACTCATGGTGGACAGAGCTTGCTTATAGCAGCCTAGCAGGACCATTCACCCTAGTCTTGACGCCAACCAGCTTCCTATTATGCCCCTACATATTACATGTGATTGGATTCCGACAGGTATTTGGGATGAGTTGTACACTGTACTCCCAATTATCTGGGTGCAGATTAATTATTCATGCAGCACCAAAAACAACAGTTAGAAATATCTCCAAAAGAATGTCAACATGGCCCACAAAGAAATGAGCCGCTCAGAGGAAAGATGGCATATGACATCATAATGTTGCGGATTTTTCTAACAGTCGGAATTAGTGTTGCCAGCTGTAAGAAGAGCGTTTTTAAGCTAAGATTAATTAAAAACTATCTACGTTCCACTCCGAGCACTAGGAGGTTGAGTAATTTGCCTATATTGTCAAATGAGCAAGAAATGACTAATCAAATTAATTTTGACAGTATAATTAGCGATTTTGCTGCCCAAGAAGCAAGGAAAGTAATATTGTCATTATGATGAATATATGAAATAAACATATGACCTTTACTTTGAACTTTTTCCAATAGTAGCATTTTGATCTCATGATTTTTGCATGCAATTAATAAAATTAAATGGTAATATTGTAGGGGCACTCCCAACCCTCGCTATGCCACTGGTAAAATGGCATGGTAAAAATCCCCGACCAACTGTCCTGTTATTCCTGTATTCTCTGTTCTCCTCTCGGGGGGCGACTTACAACATCTGGTCAGTGGTTAACCTGCCCGCAGGTTACAATCTCTGTGGGCTCACCCTGACAAGGTGTGACGAACGGGCGAGTATTGAGCATGTGCAGAGGGAGGAACCAATGGGGAGAGGGCAACTGACGTGGACTCGCACCGAAAAATTACTCCCTGCCTGTGCGTACGAGTAGCCACGAAAGAAGTAGAGACCACTCATGGGCAGCACATTTCATAATTCTTTCAGGTCATCTTAGATCACAATGCATGCAATTGGGATGTGTGGTCAGATATCAGCACTGTGAGGCCGCAAAAATGATTGTGGGAACATCGTATAATATGCCCATTTTCAGAAAGTATCGTGACTTTTTATAAAGCACCAATCAGAGGGACGATCAGATGAGATACTTGAAGCTCATTGGGCGGGAGGGAGAGGCGGTGTGGCTCAGTCCCTTTCTGAAAATGTTCAACTATAGGTGATAATTATGCATTTTTGCCTGTACGGAGAATTTGAGGCAAATTTTGCACCAAAAATGAGGAAACTGCAATAAATGCGGCTGACCATTGTTATGTTTTTCTTCATTTCATGCGGTGGTCATAATTTGAATGGCTGAAAATAACACCAGATGCATTTTGGTCAGACATATTTGAATGGCCCATATTTTGTGTATTTTCGCATTTGTGCATCTCCTTTTCCATTGCATTCTACCACTTATAGAAAAAAATATGCAAGTATGGATATTTTTGTCAATTTGGGTACAAATTTCATTCAAATCGCCAGAAAAATTACCATCAGAACTACCGGTTGTATTAACTCAATTGTGAAAATCGGGGAGGCGGAGTGGCGCTGTGGTAACATAATTATGCTCCCACGGATGGAAGGGTCCCGGATTCGATCCCAGCCCGGGGGTCTCCCCCCTTCATCTCGTGCAGAGTTGGGTCGTCTCTGGCTTCGTCTCGGGTGGAATCTGACAGACTAATCCACCAGGGGGAATTCACAAAATGTACCGTTTAAGACATTGCACTTGCACTTTGCACATCGCCTCCCAGTCATCCTGCCCTTGGACCAGGACGATTCGTAAAAATGGTTCTAGCCATAGGTAAAAAGCCTGAAATCAAAAAGGTACCCCCAGAAGGGCCAATGTTGCCCATCACAGGGTAAATTTCTTTTTAATGTGAAAATCTCAGATTACGTATTGTGAGTTTGTGTTCATACACCCTTCAACTGGGGAAAAAATAATTCCAAATTATCCATATGTTTGGGTGGGATATCACATTACCATGCAAAATAATTTTGAGCAAATACGAGATCTTATTCGGCCCATGCATTCAACTCTGTGCTCTTGGGCTGGCCATACATGCTTTTTGTCCTGCAACCAAAACTTGCCAGCTGCACATATCAGTCTCAGCTACAGCTTTGGAGGAAAATTTCGACCATTACACTCCAGTGACTTAAAAAGCCAGCAATTTTTTCTCCTCCCCTCCCTCCTCTCTCAAGCAAAAATCTGCAGCCCATGGAGTATTATTGTGGGCCATTTTACCCTAGCTAATATTGTGTTTAGATTATAGCATTTTAAAAAGTAATTTCTTTTCAGGTCCAGAAATGGTGGCTACTTCTGATTCACTGGAGAAGGCAGCTTCTCATCTTGCTGTGTCAGTCAGCAAACTGGCTGCTCTAGTGTGCTGAGAATGGACATTTCTGCTATCCAGATGTGACATTGGGTGCATCAGTAGTCCTACATTCACGTTCCGACGTTTTGGAGCAGCTGATCGGCCAGCAGTGAAAACAGCTGCCTAGAATTACTTTTTAGATTTTTATTACTTTTCATGTAGTTTCAATTATATTCACTTAAATTTATAACTGCCTAGAATTAGATTATATATTTTTGTGGCTGCTCTAGTTTGCTGGGAATGGAATTTTTATTAGCAATAAGGGACATTGCGTGCATCAGCAGTCCCACAATCCCCTCCCGATGTTTTGGAGCAGCTGATCTGCCAACTGTGAAAAAGCTGCACATAATTACTTTATAGATTTTTAAAATGATTTTATTAATTTTCATGTATAATAATATTAATAGTAGTCTAATAATGACAAATTCTTGAATATTCATATGATGCACAGCACCGAGCATATCACTCCACCTACTCTGATAATAATAATGATGTGAGAAAGAGAGAAAAAACCTCCTCCCACAAGCAAAAATCTGCAGTCCAGGTAGAGTTATTTGAGCCAATTTACCCTAGCTAATATTGTGTTTAGATTACAGCATTTTAAAAAGTGCTTTATTTTCAGGTCCAGAAGCTATATATATATATATATATATATATATATATATATATATATATATATATATAAAGAAAAAGGTACAACAGTATACCAGCCTCACCACAAGTTAAATAAAAAAATAAGTATTATAACCATCAGTAGCCGACCAGCCACGGCAGCCTCGTCAAGCAGGTGACAATCAACAGCCGCAGCTTCCAAGGAAACAAGATGGACTGATTCACTGGAGAAGGCCTCCCCTCCCTCATCTTGCTGTGTAAGTCAGCAAACCGGCTGCTCTAGTTTGCTGGGAATGGAAATGTTTAGAAAGTGACATTGGGTGCATCAGTAGTCCTACACTCCCCTCCCAATGTTTTCGAGCAGCTGATCTGCCAACCGTGAAAAATAGCTGCCTAGAATTCCCTTTTAGAGGTTTGAAATTTTTTTTTAAATCAATTTTCGTGTATTTTCAATTAGAATTCACATACAATTTACAACTACCCAGGAACTTTGCATACTCATCTTAATTACTGTGTAATCTCTGTTTAATGAAACTCAAAGAAATAAATTTTTGTTATAAAATTAAATTGATGAAACAATTGATGGGTGGACAGCAAAGAAATTTCTCCACTTTTGACATTCATGTTTGAGGTTATAAAGAAAAAGTGTAGGAAATAGTTTCTTACTAAATATGATTCAATTTTAAATTGTCACATTTTGTTAGATTTCACCATTTCATAAAACCCATTTCCGAATGCTGATTATGATGGAAACACTCTACTGTATTTCTTTGGAGATTAATTTTGTTTGCTGCCCCCCCCCCCCCACCCCACCACCNAATTGAAATTGGAATTTTTGTACCTCCATATCAGTATTATTAGTCTTAATGTTGCAGAATGGCTGATTTGAATACAAATTGCACTACATCCAAGAATATGACAAACTACTCAAACACAACTTTCCAGTAGTCCCTGGAGGAATTGTGCAACCTCAAGTTGAACCTGTTTACTCTTCAGTTCACATAACTTGTAACTGCCTGTAGAAAAGAAACCAAAGATCCCAGAACGACCTTATCAATAGAAAGACTTTATTTTATTGAACCCAAACACCTTGCCAACTGTGGTTATTATACACTAACTACAGGATGTAATTGAATCGACCAGTCAGACCTGTACCCGTGGCTCAATTTACACCAGAGAAAGACATGTTATGTATAGGAGGAGTTTTTTTGACGTTACCCCATGATAAGGCGGAGCCTTTTTAGGTGGCACACCACCATCAGTTTTCTTTGTATATTATACTTTTCTTCATTCACCAGTGCAAGGAATCAAGGATATTGGGTAAGGATAGGGACTTTCAGGGAGGGAACATAGGTGCAAGTGCAGTGTCTGTAAAGGGGTCATGTGCTGTTCCCCAGGAGGTTAGGTTGCCAGACACCTCCTTGGTGCAGGTCTGACGCAGGTGAAAGGAAAGTTCCCCAGGCGGGGATCGAACCTGGGGCCTTTCACTCAGCAAGCTGAGACGTTACCATCTCGGCCATCTACACCTCCCCGTAGAGGAGTCATTATGTCTGGCCAGCCTCATTACTGACAAGGGAACCTCTCGAAGTGTCCCTCGAAGTTCAAGGTCAAATATTTTTTTTCGGGTTCCTTATCAGCTAGAAGGACAACACCCTTCTGGAGAAAT
>KZ539695.1:861-15407 GCA_000934665.2 Catajapyx aquilonaris
CCCCCCCCCCCCCCAACTGGCATCTAGGTTACGTCACTGCCCACCCCTGTCTGTGCATGGACCCATGCAGTCAGTACCTGCCTGCTGTCGATCCCTGTATGCTCTGCCTCAAACCTGAGCCAAATAAGTCAGAAACGGAATGAAGTTAAGGCTAGGATCATTCGATGTCAAAAAAGTCACACGAGACACGTGCACGAGAGAAGAGGCGCCAATGTGTGAGTGATGGAAGATGGAAATACACCTCATCATGGTATCGACTCTTCCTCTGTCGATACCACCTGTCGTCATGACGCGACGCGGCGATTTTGACATTTCACTACGTCAAAGTTCAAGTGCTGTCCACATATTTGTCTTTGTTCTAGTAATAGGGGAGACCGGTGCACAGTGGTCCACTTTTGAACAATTGAATTTTTACAAGAGCTCCTCCTCCTGTTATACCTACACACCCAATATTTTCCGGCATGGTGGACGTGGAGCGGTGGAGGTACTCTTTGGTAATATAAGTGACTAATATATTCACAGGTAGTGCCATCCCTTTGGCTTAAATAAATTTTAGAAACTGCCCTATGCAAATGGACCACTGTGCCCCGATACCAGGGGCACAGTGGTCCTGAAGTGATTAGGACCCCCTCATTCACACAAGAAGTATGATTGTACATTATTTTTTATCCTAGGCCCTACATCTAACCCCTCTAAATAAACATGAAATAAATAAAATGGACTTCTGTTACTGCAGAATCCTTTGGCACATCCTTTGACAAATGAACTTTCTTACATACTTTCTTTCATACCAATATACCATTAGTAGGTATATAAAACTACGATGACATAAAGTGCTGTACAGAGGCAAAAGGGTCGTCCACAAAAAGGGGCTCACTGGTCCATATGTACAGTACCACTGCGCCCCAGAGGGCAGAAACTGACATGATGTTTTGAATCGTAACTTCCATTGCAAATCACGCTTTCCATTTCCGGCATTTATGCAGACGGGATGGCACTATTCAAAAACATGTTTACATCAGGGTCATGCTCAGCATCTACACCTGTAATTGCATTTAAACTGTGGGTCAGAAGTAACTTCACTACCATTCAAATAGATTTCCCCTGATACAGCAGGATCGGAGGCATCTCCCAGTGGCTGTCATGTTGGCAAGAAGCACAATAGCACAGGCATAATTATATTGTCTTTCTACGAATTTGAAATCCCGCGCATGGAAAATTTGGAAGGCACAGATGAAAAAGCAATTACCAATTCAAGAAATAACAAATTAGTGATAAATGAAATTATCATGATGGTGGTAGTTGTTAAGGAGCGGTTGCGTGATCGAAAGTGAATCCAGCGCAGGACAAGTGATTACTCCTATATGTGGTGTTGTAAAAAAAAAATGCAAATAATTTGGACAGTTGGAACAACCACGTTTTAACACCAAACAAGATTGGCAAATCACGTGAGCGCGATTATAGTAGGCTAGACCTTTTCTCATTCTTTCAAGTATGAAACAGCAGAGGACTTGTATCGCAAACCGGTCCAACTTCAGGAATTAATTAGGCCTACACAGTCCCTGTTTCAGAGCGCCAGGTAAAATCCCGGGTAAATCCCGTCAGGAATCGACGGAAACTAATTTCGAAATCCAACGGTAGCTAGCCCGTAAAGTAGACTGATGCGAAATGCGAATAGAGTGAACCCCGCGGAACACTGGAAGTGGAAGGTCACCGGAAGTTGACCATGACATCTGTTTTGGTCACTCTTAATCAAAATCCGAAAACCGTTTGCCACTATCTCTTGCGGTTGAGGTCCTGTACTTGTACACAGACGGACGGACATATGGACGGACGCACAGAGCCGTTATACTATAAGTATAGTATAAGACTTTTTTCGGTGATGAGAAAAAGTCTAAAACTACCCGCTTTTTCACAGGTAAAAATGGATTTTTAAAGAAAATTGTGTACCTTTTCCAGAGGTACTGGATGTTTATGCTCATCATTGTCAATATTTATGAGAGACTTTTAAAAACCTCAATTAGCCTGCCACTGTGAGTTTAGTATGCTTTTTTGGGGGGAATTCCCGAATGACAAAAGTGAACAAAGGCGAACAAAGGCATATTTTCAAGGACTCAGTCATTGCAACAGCAGATTTCTGCAGGGATTCCCTCTGTGGCTAACTTGTGAGTCAGAGACCAAGTAGTAGTCAGGCAAATTGTAGTCATTTTTAAGCACTCGAATAAAAATAATCCTGCATAAGGGTTAAAACGTCACCATTAGACCCACTTCAGAGTACAAAATCAATTAACTTAATCTGCATGCAGCACACAAATCGTGCAGCTTCCAATGAAATGTTAGAAATGAAAAAAAGGCAAGTGACTTTGCGTCAATCGTCAAACCAAACGTTCAAATTGAAAGGCGCTTTATACAGTAAAGTCGTCAATAATATAGAAATGCATGTTTTTCCAAAAGAGCTACAATCCAATTTTCATAGTTACCTCGGAAAAAAAACTCGGATAAGCTTATAGTTCTTGCTATTAGCTGGATGCACAAATTAGTGCAGAAATTCCAATTCTAAATAAGTCTTATTGGGGAGGTGTGGTGGTCGAGATGGTAACGTCTCGGCTTGCTGAGTGAAAGGCCCCAGGTTCGATCCCCACCTGGGGAACTTTCCTTTCACCTGCGTCAGGAGGGTCTCTGACCTGCACCAAGGAGGTGTCTGGCAACCTAACCTCCTGGGGGACAGCACATGACCCCTTTACCGACATTGCACTTGCACCTATGTTCCCTCCCCCAAAAAAACCCTACCCCTACCCTACATCCTAGACTCCTTGCACCGGTGCGGTGTATGAACGGAGAGAAAATGGTGGTATCCCCCCCCCCCCNCATGGGTAATTTAAAATATTATTTACTCCCTAATAATTAACTACAACAATAACAATTTTATTATTGACATGTTCCCAGTGGTTTAAACCATCATATTCTTCTTGTAATTTGTTGGTGTGTGAAATAGATTTGGGGGGAAAAAAATGAAGGCAAAAAGTGGTTCAACCAGCCCCACTCTCCCCTAATGTTATAAGGTTATATTATAATGATTATAATGATATAATCATGATTGTGGTCTCTGACCACAGTAAAATTTTGCCTGACATTAGGCTAATATCAAGTAATTCTCAAATTAATTCGACCAATTGAGATAGACTATAGTTTGGTACACTACATGTGTTGAATTTTTGAAGGCCCTCCACATGAAACACATCCATGTATCAGATTAAACATGTAGCCTACACATCATTGTGACATTGGGAAGTGGGATAACAGTGATAAAATTCCTGTCATTGGGGTCTCCATATCACCCAGGGCAATAGATCCATTGACCTGTAGTACTGTACCAAAACCTCTCATTCTGGTGTCCATAGGGAATCTCTTGGAAATAAAGCATATGAAATAAAACGTGTTTTTTTTAAACATCTGGTACCCTTAGCAGGGATACAGGCAAATTATTCGTAATAACCATGCATGAGTACAGGGGACGGGCTCTCATTGCGTGAACCAATTCCAGGACCGTGAAACTTACCCTCATATCTCATCCTGCCATTACGTACGTCTACATATCGTATATATTTTTAAAGAATTAGCATTTCATTGGGTCGTCCATAAAAAAACGAATGAGTGTAAGTCAAAATCATGCAGTTGCCCGTCTTTATTAGCCGTTTTGTGGCAGGTACGCCGCTATCTTTTTTCCTAGGAAAAGTAACTGTGCTTTAAATATAGGTATTTCCCACGAACACCAGCGTAGCATTCAATCCAGCCCCAAAAGTGGATATGAATCATGTCCCCCGAATTATCACGCTTTAAAAGGCATCGTATCTCCTGAAAAACAACAATCATCAAAGTCCATTAAACCCTCATACAACCCCATTGTCAGCTGCAAAAATGCAATATATAATTATATATCCCGCAACAGCTAGCAGGAATAAACCATGATACTAACCATAACATCCCTCTCAAAGCACGCATGTTGACAGCAATTATCTCCGAAGACAAAGCGCATGTAAACCTTCAATCATTGCATATACATTCTCTCCCCATGACAACACATCATAAAGACCCCCAAGAAGCTGCTGATAATGACTCAAAAGACCTCGATGCCGCTTTCAAGCTGAAATGAATCAGCGCGTGAACTACGGTACTACCGAGTATACATCTGGCAACACTGCACGTGACGTATGATATGCCCACAGCTGATTCGCCTGCTTTAGGACTCAATAAAAAAAAAAGGGTGGCTTTTGTTGCCTGTTACTCGTGCAGGGTAGTTTTAGTGAGTAGTGGTAGTGTGACTGGATGCTCGGGTGTGGTCAATTTTTCTACACATGTCTACCTCCAAGGTGATGTAGGGTGAGTTGTGTTTTTTTGGTTGATGGTGGGGGGCAATGGTGGGTTTTGGTAGCATTCAGAGCACTGGTTTTAATTAGTTGTTAACAAATATAATGAGCTGTATTTGGGGCTTGAATGGGATAGACCAATAGTTGGGTTTGGGTTGCTTCATCATGAGTGTGCCAGATTTTTATTAAGCAGGTTGTTGTATTTCAGGTTGAAGCTGCAGCTGGTATTTCTAGTTGTGATTGGTCATGCACACAAAAGCAATTTCATGCCTGGCAGCACATTGAAGGTGAGCATTTTTAAAATGGTTTTTTTTGGGGACATGCGGGAATGTAAGTATTATTTGTGCTTTTGCAGCAAATGCGGGTGAATAGGTGCTGAAAAGGATACGACGATGGCTTCAGTCAAGGTTGCGGTCAGAGTCAGGCCGTTTAATGAGAGGTGAGTTTACGAGCCGGGATCTAATCACTGCCTGCCATACAATAGGATATGGGAGATTAGAAAGTGGCATTTATCGTGTCAATAATTGCGGGGTGAGAATACAGCAGATTAGTTTCTAGGCGGTGATAATAAAACTGACATAACAAAATATTTCTATCATTTCCATAATGTGACACAGGCAAGTAGTTTTTTGTAGGTCTAATTAGCTATGGAGAAAAAATTAAACAGATGAAAATGTCACCTATGAATCAGTACATCTGCAATAAATTGTGTTGAAATTTACCTTGTTAAGCATATTGTGCCAGTAACAAGGCCTTCAATAATTCAAAGGCTGATTTTAAAATGAGGAGAAACTGCAAGTGCATCCCACAGCAAGCAAATAGTGTCAAGACGGTGTTTCTACCGTATTACCTCTCATAAAGCGGCATGCCGGTATAAAACGAGGTCGACCAGCATGCTGGTATAACCTGGGAGTGGCCGGCATGCCACAATAACCGAGGTAGATTTCGGTAATTTTGATCCTTGCCAAATTTTTTGGAAGATTGGGTACCATACTAAAGTAATGTTACAATGAAAATGGGTGAGTGTACAGGCTGTGAAAATATGCAAGTTCTGTTGCACAGTGCATGTAAAAAATGTAGAGCATGTGACCAATCACATAGTTAGCCTGCTTTGACAGGGGGACCCCCTGCTCCAACATACTGTTGACATAGTATTGCCAGACACTGCAATTGAAAACAATATATGGAACGGGTACCATATTCGGAAAATGTGCCTTTTCGATAGCCTTTACGTGAATTTCGATTTTCAGGCAAATGTCAAGTTCGGAAAAGTTAATGTAACTTATGTGAAAACCTCACCTTATACCGGCATACCTCGCCTTATACCGGCATGCCGGTTTAGCCACCAGATCATGCGTTTCTAAAAACTGGTCAACCTCGACTACACCGGCATGCCGCTTTATGACAGGTAATACGGTAATAAGAATCAAGAATCATGTGGTATTACTCATGGTGCACATAGACTGTAGGAACTTGCAATTCAATCTCTTCTGTAACTGATCCTGCAACTGTGATGACTTCCATATGCTGCCGTATTATTAATGATATTGTTTTTCAACAGGGAGTTAGAAATGGATTCAAAGTTGGTAATTGAAATGGAAGGAAAGAAAACAAGAATTGCTAACATAAAATTAAATCACTTGGGCAAAGAAGAGGCAGGCAGAGAGAAGTACAAGGATTTCACGTTTGACCACTCCTACTGGTCTACTGTTGAAAATGACCCAAGATGTGCGTCTCAGGAGCAGGTGTTCAATGACCTGGGAACGGATGTTGTTAAGAGTGCTTTTGATGGTTACAATGCCTGTGTTTTTGCATACGGGCAGACCGGCAGTGGGAAGACATACACCATGATGGGCTCATCTGTAAGTATGATTAGGAAATGTGTTTCCCACTGGTCAAGAGAATGATTCAATTTGAAACTTGACTGAATTTAAACTTATACTTATATAGGTGTTACGTTAATTTCAGGAGTCCCTGGGATTGATTCCAAGGATCTGTAAAGTGAGTATCACCTTGCAGAAGGATTATGCAAGTTCGAAAAGTGTTTGCTATGCGTAATGCCTACAGTTTGGTCCAGTGGAATTCAGGTTGCATTCTCTTGTTGGTGAGCTATGTAAACATGCTACCAATTTTATCTGTGCAGGAATAAGTAATTTGCTCTCCTAATTCCTTTTTTTTATGCCAGTCGTACTATGTAACAAATGATGTTCATATTGATTCGAGTCAAGCAAATCTTTAAAAATCAGAATGTATAAGACAATATGTCACAACATAAGGTTTGCAAGGAAGTGGATTTCTAGAGGAGTGCAGTAAATCCTGTGCATAGCATGCCAGATAGCCTTAGTTGCTTTGGCTTCCCCATATGAACCAACCTGTCTGTAGCAAGTTGCTCTGTTCCATGAAAATTATATGTACTAGATCGGGTAGACTAAAATCTGCTGGGCACAAGATTTTTTATTTTTATTTTTTATAATAATTTCCAATGACATCCAGACTCCTCTCTAGACAAGTTTCACAGCATTTGGGATCGTGATTACTGATTAGCAATGATTTTGTATTTAACTGAAACATTTGGGAATTTCAAATTCTCAATGTATTCAGTGGTTTGACAGGAAAGTAGCATTGCACATGCCATTTTGCATCAGTCCATTAAATAGAGATTTAGGTAGTTTTAACGAGTAAATCATGAAGTACTTGAAGAGTGGTCAGTTGCTGATGCTGATTGCATGCAATGTACCATGTGATTCCTACACCATGGAAAATATTGGAATAAGGAACAGGGAATGCAAGCCAGAAGTCTGCTTGGACATCAGATTTCTATGAATTCTATGAGGGCGGATCAATAAGTAACACAATAAATTTAATTTAGGCAAAGTTTAATAGATAGACAAAACTTAAGATATACATAGCGACCTCCCAATCCTTTGGCTATTTTTCAACATATGAACAATTTCTGTTGATGCATTTGTCCCACTGTGGTACATAGTTAAAGATGCCATGTTTTTAGAGCTCCGTTTTTTGCCATAAGGCCTTTTTTTCAAGGGGGCAAAGAGACGAAAGTCGCTCAGTTTATGGTCAGGTCCATGGTCAGGTCTGTACACATCTGCATGAGGGCGCCCCTAAGTGCATCAAAAGAGAACGAGCCAGAAAAGATGGCGACTGTGTTGACACAGCCCCCCGTCACTCCCTATACTAGTACACTGCTACCCCCGTGAGCTTAGCAAATCTCCCCCATCGAGGGGGGTTGGCCACGGTCGGCACTAGAGTCAATGGCGCCTTACCTAGCAAGGCAATTCTGAACCTTTTTGGTCGACTCCGATTGGCTGGAGGTAGTATATTGGTTAAAAAGAGCCATGGAGTAGCACAGGACCCCTTTTAAAACTCCAGCCAATCGGAGTCGACTAATTGCCCCGTTAGGTAAGGCGCGGTGCCTTACCTAACGGGGCAATTAGTCGACTCCGATTGGCTGGATTGCATTGGCACTTGACTCGAGCGCCGAACGTGGCCAACCCCCCTTGGTGGGGGAGATCAGGTAAGCTCACACGAAAAGAGGGAGAGTGACGGAGGGCTGTGTTGGCATCTCCCACCCTTATTGAGCATTAAGCTGCTGTGCTTTTTTGTGGGCGCAAGGCAAAACTCCCACCCAAATTCACAAGGACATGACAGAAGTGTATGGGAACACATGCCTGGACCGTAGCAACATTTCAAGATGGTGTAAGCTGTTTTATGAGGACCAAGAAGACATTACTGATCAGCATTATTGTCCTGGACGCCCTGTGAAAAAGGCCATGACAAAAAACGGAGCTATAAAAACATGGCACCTTTAGCGATGTACCACAGTGGGACAAATGCAACAGAAACGGTTCATATGTTGAAAAATTTCCAAAGGTTCTTCATTGCTGTCACCTATAATACATTTGTTCTTGACATTAAACTTGGCTTGAAAAAAATTATTGTGCGTTACTTATTGATTTGCTCTCGTAGAAGGACAGTCATTTCTAAAACTTTGGAGTCACTTTGTAGGTGAAACCTTGTAACTTTGTGAATAATGTTGAATTTTTTGCAGGCACTATTTGCTAGGATGAAGAGTGGTAACAATGAGAAAACAACTTATAGGACTGAAGTCAGCTACTTGGAGATATACAATGAAAAAGTTCGTGACCTGCTTAAGGGAAATCACACTCACAGTCTCAGAGTTCGGGAGCACATGACTCAGGGCCCATACGTGGAGAATTTGTCGAAACATTTGGTCATGGATTATGCAGATATTGAGGTAATAAGTTATGTGATAACGGCAAGAATAAATGCTTTGCTTAATGATCTGGACAGTGACACAGATATATCTTAATGCACTGTCTAAGACCTGAAATATTTCATTCAGGAATTGATGACCAGGGGCAACAACCTGCGTACAACTGCAAGTACACGCATGAACAATGTGAGCAGCAGAAGTCATGCCATATTTACAGTTGTATTTGTTCAAGCAACATTTGCTGGAAATATGCCACGGGAGACAGTGTCAAAGGTACACTTAGTGGATCTGGCTGGCAGGTGAGAGCAGTATAATTAATATTTGTAGCCAGATAAAAAGTTGTGACAACAGTGCTTAGTCAGCATAAACATGCAGCATTGAAATCAAAGTTGTAACAGTTGGCAAGTAGTATTGGATGGGAGTCTATCCATCAGTTTCCCCCAGCATGGTATTAGAACTTGTGTGCACAAAAGAGTTATAGTTATTCTCTAAAAAAAACCTTAAAGTTGCATGCTAATATTCTTTAAAAAGTCTACAACATATCACCTGAAATATTTTCTAAAATGACACAACCTGCAGGGTATAAGAACATATTGCTGCAATAATAATGTCTCTGAAGGCCTATGTTAGTGAATCGCTGATGTCAACAAAGGTATTTATTTTGGTGACATTCTTGGATAATAATCTCTTTTTTTCAATCAAGCATATGGTCAATCAAGTATATGGTCAGTGAAATCTGAGAATACAATAATTCATGGAATTTGGTAATTTTGAGAGTTACAAGAACTTCATTTTTTAAGCAGCAAAAGAATGACTTAAAATGCACTGTCATTTATGTTTTGCTTTGGAGACAGATATTGGTGATAATTTTTTCTGTACTTGCTCCTACTTTAAAATAGGACAGCAACCAGCGAAACCCAGCTTGAAGGCAGGTGAACATTCCTTGCATTATCTAGGCCAGTGGTTACCAAACTTTTTGAGTTGCTGAGCAGTTTTCAGGAGAGAAATTTGTAATTTAGCTTTATTGTCACACCTATGCCGAAGGCATGTAGGTGAATTTTTGGCTGTTTTTACCTAACAGTATTTTTCAAGTTGATAGTCAATAATTTATTGTATAGCAAAAGCAGGAATTATTTTTTAAATTCTATATAGCTTTAATTTAGATCTAAAGTTAATATTTACCATCGAAAGTCATTAAAAATGGGAATTTTAAATATTGTTTTCTCAAAACATCAATATTTTTCCAATCACTTCCCAGAGCACTTGCAGATGCTGGCAGAGCACAGTTTGTGAACCACTGATCTAAGCATTGGGGTGGCTTTGTCTTGATATGAAAAGTCATATGATCTACAAATGATTTAAAATTCAAGGTAAGGCTGGATATGTTCACCTGCCTCCAAGCCAAGATTTCTGTCACTTCGGCTATGAGGAGTCATGAACTACAAGTGGAAAAAAATTTGAATTCCTGCCTTCAGGTTGAAATGTGAATAATTGTAATATACAGTTCTATGCTGTACAGAACTGGAAAAACTGCTTTTGACCCATGCAAGCAGCACCAAGTGGCCAGGCAAGCAGTTACAGGTGGAAGCACACATGAATTGCACATGCTTCCATGTGTGCACATATTGGTTCTACTTACTAGAGTACAAGGCAGTTTTTTTCCCCCGTAGTGTATCATTTGTCTAAAAAATACTAGTTGCCTCCTGAAATCCTGGCCATTCCAGCATTGGATGCAGATGATGCTTGTTTTTCTGAAAAGTTATCATTCAAGCACTACTGCTGCTGCCACTGCTTTCTTCCAGGCTTTGACAACAGCTCTTATTTCTAGGCCTTTGTGCTACCATGACTTATCTTGGAGTGTTGCTCTAACTGTGTGAAAGCATATCTTATAGACCAACATGTATGTAATGACCCTGCTGCAGAGTGTTTTAATGCCGAGCTGCAAGAAGCACATGGTTAGACTCATTTCTAGCAGTACTTCCCAGCTGCATGAGTTATTGGGACTTGTGTAATTTGAGAATACAAATGTTTCATTGCAAGGACTAAAGAATTTTTAAACAAGGAGTGGAATTTTCGTCATACTACTAGTTACTTTTAACTTAGCAGTACCAATGTAATGCAATGGTACTGCGAAGTTAAAAGTAACTAGTAGTACTACGAAAATTTCACCCAATATATAAATGAGATTTAAACACAATATTTTTGGTTGATTTCAGTGAAAGGGCAGAATCATCCTTAGCCACAGGACAACGATTGAAGGAAGGAAGTCACATTAACAGATCCCTGGTCACTTTGGGATCAGTTATTTCAGCACTGGCAGAACTATCATCATCAAAGATTAAGAAGCAGGTTTTTATTCCATACCGTGATTCTGTTTTGACTTGGCTTCTGAAGGACAGTTTAGGTGGGAACTCGAAGACTATCATGATTGCAGGTATACTGATATATTATGTCATTATTGTCTTATATTTGGCCAACTGCATAGTCTCAAAATAAATTTGCTCATTCCCATCAGCTATATCTCCTGCTGACTGCAGCTATGGTGAAACAATGAGCACCTTGAGGTATGCAAATCGTGCCAAAAACATAATCAACAAACCAACAGTGAATGAGGATGCAAATGTGAAGCTTATTCGTGAGTTGCGGGCTGAGATTAACAAGCTGAAGTCCATGCTTGGAACTGGAGGTGGTGATGTAAGTTGATTATTATGCCCTTTAATTCTCATGATTGAGGAATTGGACAATTAAACTAGGCTTTAAATATCTCCAACCTAAATATTTGTGTGAAAAATTGGAGGAAAGTAACTTCTCCAAATTTCAATGCATGCAGATGTACAGTACAGATATGTGGTCCTTTGCATATGGGAAGTCAGATATGAAAGAAGGTATCACTGTATATAGGGTGTTCGAAAATTCTGTGTACTGATTTTAAACGGACATAGAGAACACCAAGACAAGCTTTTTTTGGCAATGCATGTACTGTTTGTATGCTGATGTCATCTTTTGGTGCTAGAGCTAGGGTACTGACGGATGTCGGTGGAGTTAGTACATAAATTAATGTAAAAGGAGTGAACAGCATGATTATTTGAAGAAGGTGTTCAAAGATGTGACCAGCAGTAGCATTTCATGCATGACTGCATCGAAGCATTGATTACTTCACATTTTCAAAGGTTCCCAGCGTTTCATGAACAGTTGTAGTGGCAACAGCTATTCTTGTTACAAGGGCTTATTCTGAGTCAATGGGAGTCTTCATGTGTCCCCAGATGAAACAATCATGACTGGTCAAATCAGGTGATCTTGTAATCAGGCAATGGGCCCACCCTGTCCCCACGAGTCCCCAAATGGGGCATTCAGATCACGAAATGCCATGAATCTTTGAACATCTTCACAATGAATGCTTCAAAGCTGCCATACTGTTGCTGGTTGCATCTTTGAACACCTTTGAATAAACATGTTGTTCACACTTATTTTCATTCATTTATGTATGTACCAGCTCCAAAATACTGGGGTTGGACAGAATAATAGGGCCCCCTGCAAAAAGCTGTTGAAACTTCGTATCTGTTTTATTCGAAACGGGAAAAGGTACAAAGATGACTTTTACCTAGTTTTGAAGCTCTATCGATGTACATTTGTCGAAGTATGCAGATGATGCAAAAATCATGAGAAGGGGGAGAGAAACAAAAGACGAACGATGCCCCCCCCCCCCCCNCCGGCCCAATTTTTGACCAGAGTTTCCCACCCTTTTCATCTGAAAATGAAAACATTTACAGATATGAACTTTACTGGGTTTTGAAGCTCTATCGATGTTACTTTGTGTGGTACAGAGATGGACCAAAATTACCGACAAAATGCAGTAATGTATAGTAAGTTTGGGTCGAATTTTCGTTCCACTGCTAGTTACTACTAACTTACCAGTACCACATTTGGCACTGGTACTGCCAAGTTAGAATTAACTAGCAGTGGGGCAAAATTTTTCCATTGTTTGCATTCAAGCAATGCTGGGGAAGTTTTTATTTTTTTCCCATCCCTCTGTCGGTATTTTGGTCCATCTCTATACGGCACAAAGTGACATCGATAGAGCTTCAAAACCCAGTAAAGTTCATATATGTAACTGTTTTCGTTTTCAAATGAAAAGGGTGGGAAACTGGTCAAAAATGGGGTCTGGGGGGATATCGTTCGTCTTTTGTTTCTCTCCCCTTCTCGTGATTTTTGCGTTCTCTGCATACCTCGAAAAATGTAGGCCTACATTGACACAGTGTCCAAACTAGGTAAAAGTCATCTTTGTAACCTTTCCAGTTTTCAAATCAAACAGACACGAAATTTCAACCGCTTTTTGGAGGGGGCCCCTATTATTCTGTCCAACCCCTGTATGTCAGTGCCATCTAGCATTGAAGGATCACATCATAGGACACACATTCATTGATGAAAGCTACGTTTGTCTTGATGTTCCCTATATCCCCCTATTTATACACAGTTTTTCAACACCCTGCATAAAGAGTGGTGCATTGCCAAACTTCTCAGTTTAACAGATGGTAGGGGGAAAAGCTAAGATGAATTGTTTACCAAGCAGCCAGTTTAACCAGAAGCAAGTCAAGCAACCATTTGAAGGAAACATTCAAGGATACCCTTCAATCATTGTTTAGTATAGGAAATGGCTGCACAGTAAGGATATGATCATGTGTATCTAAGCAAGAAAAAGAAGAATATGTTGGTACTGTATTAATAAAGTAATATGGTAAAGCTGTAATTGTATAGGAAAAAAACTCTACAGTGTGGCTCTAGACGTGTATTCATTATTTCAGAACTGCCAGATAGAACCACAGATGCTGGAACAACTGCAGCGCAAGGAAGCCCAAGAAAAGGTGCTGACTGAAGAGTGGACTGAACGTTGGCGGGAGACCCAAAAGATTCTCTTTGAACAACGAACTCTGGCTCTAAGAAAAGCAGGTCAGGGTGTAGTCCTGGATTCAGACAGGCCCCACCTCTTGGCTATAGATGATGATCCCCTGTCCACTGGTATAACCCTGTATCACCTGAGGGAAGGAGAGACTACTATTGGTTCAGAAGATATAGAGCCTAAGAAAGATATTGTGCTTGTGGGACCTAATGTGGAGGCCAACCATTGTACCATCCACTTTGAGTCTGGTGTTGCCACCTTGGTGCCACATGAAAAGGCATCGTGTTGGGTTAATGGTGTTCCAGTGGATAAGCCAACCAGGCTGTCTCAAGGTTAGTATACTGTATAATTCTATTTTTATCATGTATATTGTATAGTAATGTATAATTATGTTAGGCTCAAACCCCGAAAACGACCATTGGGCAAAAAAAACGTCCACACTGCAGAATTCTCTATGCCAAACCATCCATTCCGCAGAATGGATGGGCATTCTGCAGTCTGGACGTTTTAAACTGTCCATTCTGCAGAATACACATTTTCAAACCATCCATTCTGCGGAATGGACGTTTTAATGAAGCAGCCAGACCCCGAAATGCTCTTTTAAAAATGCCAGAACGCTTTCCTGGGCTAAACTTAAACGTCAGGACACCAATTTCGTGTCGGGATGGCTGGTTTAGAAGACACCCATAACTCGTGGTGGCCCAGTAGATGCATAGTAGTATGTAAATGCTGGAAATAAATCACCCTATTGTTGTTTGGCAAATGGTTGAACTGGTTAAATTTGATGATGCTGTTTATTTTCCAGGACGGAACTATTACCTCCAAATATTTATTGCCATTATTATTAGTAGGCCTACATCTCTTCCTAGAATTGTGTTACCTCTAAATATTCATTACCATTATTACAAGTACATCTTCCAGGCACTGTTATCCTTCAATTATTAGTCCATTATTTTGTTCTTGAGGGAGGTGAAGTGGCGCAGTGGTAACACTCGCACCCATGGATATTAAGGTCCCGGGTTCGATCCCC